>JAODAH020000527.1:0-160961 GCA_027574865.2 Coproporus ventriculus | reverse complement strand
TAGGCTGCTGTTAACACAGCCTCACCCCACATGTCTTTACTGAAGGAAGTCATGTATCACGCATTTTGCCTTTTCAAATGAAATTATTACATGCCAAAACTAAATAATTTCATCTGTCATTCTTGAAGCAAAATGGAATTCAATTGCAGTGTGCTTGGGTTCCGCAGTAGCCAATAGAAGCAGCAATGCCATGCTGCACTCGTTTTTCAATTTTTTGAGTTTTTAATTTTGAAATTCGATTTTAAGGGCAGAAATGTAAAGCTAATGCCCCAAGGAACATATTTCGACCAATCATTACTTCTAAATCTCTCAAATTATCGAAAAAATTGCTTTTCAATTAAATTCGGTAAACGGACTTTATGTTCTACGAAAGATACATCTCTCTGGTGAAGAGAAGCTAAACTGCTATGTTAATAGATTCTACTAAAATTTTCTGAAATCGATTTTCTGAAATGTTATATAGAAATCTTCTTTCTTCAACATTAATTTTTATCACAAAAAAATCAATGAAATTTTGAGAAAATCTCAGTTTCAAAGTTTAAATGGAAAGTATTAGGTATCCTGAGGCGTGCTTAGCAATTTTTCACTCTTTTGAAATCTTAACAAGAAGTTGAAAAATCTATAATGCCATGGTGGATGCGCTAGGCACCAGAAATATCTAATTGAAAAGAAAAAAAATCCTCTCTTTGTAATGGAACTTCTACTTTGTAATCATTGTTATTTTTAGATGTAATAGGGTAATAGTTACTTGCCTTTTGCAGTTTCATTACCAATTCAAAATTTGGATCTATGTTCTTTTTCTGTATGGTTCATTTATTGCAGTTGATTAAGTTCAGGTGCATTCTCATTCGTTTTGGTGTAATCATGGCAGTATTACTCATAAATAAAATTTATATATTTTTATATATTAAAATAATCTAAATAATAATTAAGTTTTTATACATCTATCACATATTCCATTAGGATTTGTAACTTTTCCGGCAAATACAATGCCTTTAGACTCATTATTAACAATAAAAAATGCAAATGGTTTATTCGCTACTAATTTTGGTTTGGTCATTTTGTAGGCGAACGAAGCTCCTGTTGAAGATGCGGCGACTGTTCCTTCTTCGTCGACGTCTATGACGGCTTTCTGCAGTATTCGAGATATGTATAGGTACTGAGGAAATATACCAAGAAGATCAGCTCTTTCGGCACTAAATACATCTCTTATTCCTATCTTCAAATAAAAATATATTTAAACATCTTTATGCATTTTATAAATCATTTAACTTACTTCTTTCAATACTCCATCTAAATTTATTTCTGATGATATTCTAAATTTTGGAAGAAATACTTCAACCTCCTCATCTGAAAAGTCCTGTTCTACAGTAGCTAAATTATCTAAAATTTTAGTGAAAGGCATATTGGCAGCTAAACTTAAAACGGTGTCCAGGGTAACATCTTTTCTTGGTACCAAAACAATCATAGAATACTTATTACTCTAAAATACGAATCAGTGGTTTTATTGAATTTTTTTTTTAAGAAAATAATCAACTTACATCTCCATAAGGTAACTGAACTGCATGAGATTTCAAATCCATTATTAAAATATATGGAAAAGGTCCTGTTTCATACATCATTTCTACTTTTCCTATGGGCTGTCCGAAATCGTTATAAAATGGTTGACTATGTGTTGCTGTTTTGTTGAAAGGGTGGCGCCATTGGCCTTTGAAGTATAATGTACTAGTCATAAAAATAGTAGCATCCTGTATATCACCTAAAATATTAATCCATCTTTAGAAAGGAACATAATCTGAATTAACAATATAATTTCAAGTATATTAAGCAAAAATACGATTTCTTTCAAGTCAAAAAAAAGACAAAATCGCAATTTTTATTTGGGGGGTTTCATGCCCTCATAAACCGACAAAGTGACTTCTAATAAGTTACAGAAACAAAAAAGAATCATAGAGCAAACAATTTAAGTTTGAAGTAATTTGACCCGCAATAAGTTTCTGAAGTTGTTTTCTTAAAGACTTGGATAAATTTTCATTTGACCTAGAATCAGAATTTTAATATTTCGGGAAGCCGTGTTGCATGACCTTGTAAAATTTTGAATGTTTTTCATAAACAACTAAACAAACAAAATTAAGGCGGTAAATTTACTTAAACAAAAAAAAACAGAAGACAAAAAAAACTTCGGAAAAATAAAACGTGAAAAATACCGATTTATTTCTTTTAAGACTTATAAATTTTGATTACAAAAATTTCCGATAGTGCAAAAAGAAATCAAGAACCAAATTACTCAACCTACTAACCTTGATCTAAATTTCTAAAACGAATTATTATTGTATTGTTGTTTAAATAAGATTACTTTGGCTTAATAGTAGTTATTATCAATAATATTATACCTGGGAATGTTTATAGGAGGGATAATATTTTATTTTAAAAGGCATTCAAGGAATTGTCCTTGCATAATTACCTACATAAAGTTTTAAAAATACAGTGAAATTACATGACTAATCACTTGTTTTCCTAAAAAGCCTTCATATTACTTCATACCACAAAATGATTTTCTTTTTAATTTTTACACTAAATCCGTTATAAAAAAGAAAAATAAATAAAAACTTACTTGGATTTACTAGGTTAGGAATTTCATTTTGAGTAGCTCGGGCTATATGGGAATTAATAGATTGTACTGCACCATTACTGTCGTGAAAATTTGTAGGAATGACATCCACATTGTAGACATTTTCAGAAATTGTCTTAAATTTATTATTCAAGGCATATTCATTTGTTAGAAAGATTGTGTTTGTAATACGCAAAGAAACTTTCGGATCGCCGATCTAAAATTGAGTATTTTTAGGTTTTTTGATTATTTGGTCATGAAGACCTAGATAAAATATCCTTGGTATGGACTTACATCCAAATTTTTGGCAAATTTAATGAAATCATTTCGAAAAATATCTTTGTTTATTTTAGGAACTCCTAGGACATTTTCCAATTCCGTAAGGGTATTATTTCCAGCACCTTCCGAAATTATGGTTAGTAATGTCCAAACTGTATATGGAGATAAGGCTACATTTAATTTATCTCCCGCAACGCGATTTGTTTGCTACGAAAAAAAATGGTTATAAAAAATTAATTTTCAATTTAATTAGCTACTTACAGCTAATAACCGTAAAGCAAATTGATCCAATTCCTTCGATATAGAAGTTAATTGTTGAGCCTGGGCTTGTATTGAAGAAAAACAAGAACACACAACTAAAACTAAAAAATACATTTTAATGAATGATTCCGGTATTGCTTGCTCGAGTGAGTTTAGAATGTAAAGTGAATAACAATGTATTTGTAAAAACGGTATTTACATAAATATTCAAGGAATCAAAATGCAAGGCATTATCTGGTGTAAGACTGATAATATAAAATAATTTTCCGACTAGTCATGTAGTAGTAGGATAGTAACAAAAACTTACCGAGGTGAGAAATCCGCATTATATTTGTGAAAATATGTTTGTACTTATTATATTTCCGAGAATTAATAGAATGTTAACTTAGCCGAGGCACGGGCAAAGTTGTAAAACAAGTTTTAATTTAATACTGCAAGATTCTAAGTTGACCTTACCAGCGAAAAAATAAATTAACGATTCAGAGACCATCAATTAGAACAAAGACAAACAAATTGTTATGAAAAGTAGTTTCTCGTATGATACTTCAAGTATTAACAAATTCAATTTTCTTAGAAAATCTTAAATGTAAACATGTTTAATTCATTGCAAATATTAATCTTGAATAAAACTATTAAAATATTTAATACTGCTATAACTGGATTTGTATGATTTTTGTTTAGATTTATAGGGAAAGTTGTTGGATTTTACGCAAAACAAGATTTATTTTGCCGCGAGCAAAAACTTGGAAGATACGCTAACATAAATTGCAATGTGTGAAGTCCTATGTTAAAATATGTTAATTGGCACAATAATAAAATATGAATCACGTTACGCTTAATTGAAACCAATGTCCTCGCTTTTATACAATTGCTATGAACAATATAGGACGGAAGCATGTTCAATTAATCACAAGCGTTAGAAGAATTAAAAATAGGATTGTAATAAATTAATGCCTTAATGATTTTATGAAAAAAAAATATTATTTTTAGTATAGAATAGCAAAATAGTATTCTATTCCACGAATTGCACAACGTAAAATTTTAAGACGCGCATGCAAGTGCGCTTAAAATTAAAATTGTTCTTGATTCTTTTCATGTATTGGTTGCACTGTTCACAACGATTTAAAAAGATTGTGTAAATACATTACACAGCCGAAATTAAATACAAAATAAGACACGCAAGCATTATTGGATGAAGAACAATAGATTTATGATTTACGGGATGATATAACATGTATTAAACGTCCATTTAATTTGACATAACAATCTGACTGAATCTGTTGAATAAGTTTTATACCAACATAGGAAAATGAAAGGTTCAATGTCGTAATGATGCTTTTATCAAACTCGATCGGGTTTCGTTAGGAGAACGTTATGATTGTAAAGTAGAAAAAATATATTATCAGAGCTTAGATTATAATTATTTCATTCTTAGCTCATTCGCACATAACGCAAGCTTTGTGCAATTTTTGTTGCAAAACAGTTACGTATCCTACTATTTCACATTTCGCCAGTTCATTTAAATATACGAAGTCGTATGTGGTATTGGATTTAACTACGCTGGATGGATGGGTTGCAAAACGGTTACGCCTTTCAATCCAAATAAATTCATTTTGTTTTTCATTTTTCGTCATAACTTTCAATTCCTAAATATCAATTTCCGTATTATTTTTATATTATATAAAGCCCCTATATTAAAAAGCTGAGTTTTGCAAAAAGACAAATTTTACATGTAGAACAAAAATCTATTTTCACTATGCCAATAAGAAATTTTTTGAATGGCCAGCTATTTGTTGTTCGCCACTGGGGCACAGAAGAAGCCAATTTTGAATCTAATAATTATACAGGCATTGCACCATTGAAAATCGTCTAAACATTATTAATTGCATATGCATGCAAAAAGTTGCAACAAGTAATTATGTGACTACTTTTTAATCTTCAATCTAGATATCCGTAAAATATTTTGCTATTACACTTCGGATTTGTTTCATGGGCTATTAAAATATAATCCTAAAACATTGATATTTTTGTATTGTCTCTTCTATTTTGGTAGAAGTTTCAATTGCACTTTCATGCACTCAATGCAATTTTTATAAACAAAAACGAGCTGAAATTAGTTTTCTTTTAATTGCAAGGTCCACAAACCTTGAACAATTAAAGTCAATATCAAAAGCCTATAATCCTGATTTAGATTCTTTATTTCCTTGTTTAAACATAAAAAAGCAAAAGAACAAATATGTTAAACTGCGAAATAATTAAGTAATAATTTATTCAACAGGTCAAAATTACAACACAAGTTAATTTAAATTAACCAATTCTAACTCTAAAAATTTCTTTAGCGGCTCTAATGCCTAACGCTTATGGAAAGTGAATATGTTTCCAGTTTTTGTGCATCACGTCGATACTATTTCGGGATTAGTTTTAATTCAATGTCTTATGATCACGTAAATAGAATTAACGTCATTCTGATTAAAATTCTATACAATAAACTTATATTTAGCTTACAAACATCAGTACATTGTATTTTAATCAATAGTACGTGGGTTCTGATATAACATCCTTAGGCGATTTGCTTAAAGAAGACTTCTTTGACCTTGATCGTAACCATTATTAATTTTAAGGAATTTATATTTTATTGGATTTAAAATTACTATTCACTGCGAAATTTGAATAATTAATTATTTAAGGTGACCAGATTTTATAAACGCGAAAATAGTACGAATGGAGGGGTAATGGTTTTATGATGTACCATTTTTTAGAGAAAAGGAATGACCTTTTTTTAGACACAACAACTTTTTTAATGAAAAGTATAAAATTTTTCGAAAAACTATGCACCTTCAAACAAAAGCAGTACCCAAATATTGGGTAGAACATACCATCTCAAATCAGTACGTCTTAAATTATTAATGCGCACTGCATAACAAATAAAAGAAATTCTAACAGCTATATTTTTCGTAGTAGATTCTTCTCCAACAATAGCTTTTGTTGTAGATCCTGTTATTTGTCTCGCATGATTATCGAGAACAATAAACTGTGGTGCAATTTTTAAAAACAATTAATTTTCGATTTTGCATTATGTCCATTGAGATAAAAAATAACAAAACCGTTCTGGTGAATAAGAAAATTCTTATTCAGATTACAATTTTGAACGACGATGGTTGAAGTCCAATCATGGAAAATTACTTACCTTTGCATTACATAATTTTATTATTCTTTTTTACAGGTTAAAATCCAGTTCCCAACTCTGTTGCAAAACAAGCAAACTAAATTTATTTATATATGAATTCAAAATATAGCAGCTTTTGCTATCTATATTTTTTCTGATGATCAGATTTTGGTACAACCAACTAAGTTTTTCTTAGTTTCTTTGTTTTAATTTGATTCATATATCTCTTAAGTACTTGTATCTAAAACATCTTGCTTATTTAGATGTCCAAATACTCTTGTGAAGATTTGTATAAAGCAATTAATGAGTTGAGGGCAGATGCTGGAGTTCGTGCTATAGAAAGAATGGCATTTTACAATTTAGAACTAGAGAGGTTCAATAAATAAATTTTTATTCAACACAAAAATGTAATTATGGATTTACAATGAACCAGCAATTAAAATACAGCTATTTCTAAACTTCAAGAGCAATTTAAGAAAAGTTCTGATGTATTATTGGTTTTAAGTTTCATGTATTTAGGGATTACATTCCATTTTAAGCATATGTTGAAAAACCAAATGTTTTGGGTATATACTCTACATTTTAGTATTAACTTGTAATACCAAGCTTTCTCACCACATGGTATCACAAGTTAATACTAAAATGTAGAGTATGTACCCAAAACATTTGGTTTTTCAATATATGCTTAAGAAAAGTTGTACAAACTATAGAAAAACTTACCATTTTTTTTTTAAAGAAATTTGTTGAATAACACTTCATTTTTTTATAAATATATTTGACATTTCTACATGTTTTATTAAAAAATCATAGGCAAAAATATAAAAATAACATTTCTCATATATTACTTATGAAAATATATCAAAATATAATAAAAAAAGAGAATAAAAACATAAAACATTTAACATCAAAGATCAATGTTTCATAAAGCAAAATTGTTAAAAATTTTCTTCAAGGAAAACTTTTTTGGCTAACATAAAATATGTTAATTTATCTCCATTTACATATATTATCAATTTTTGTTCTTTCATTTTTATAGTAAATTAATTTTTATTTATCTCCTATTTAGGGAAAGTCACAAATAAATTATCTAGCACATTTAGGAATATACAATGTTTTAAGGCTGCAACATTGTATTTATATTGAAGTCATATAAATAAAGAATCTATTAAAAATATAATCTTCAGACAAGACTAGTTTATAAAACGCTTTATGAAACATAAAATTTAAAAATAGGCCACTATAAAAATTTTATAGTAAAAATTTCTTCATTTTTTTTTCATTCATTAATCATAAAAACATCAGGAATAACTTTAGATCTAAACAGCGAATTTTGATAAAATATTTCTAAAGAAAAACTTTTTTTTTTTGACAAATTTACAATATAACTTTTCGAAGAAATCACATTTATAATAGTAATTAGAATTAATATACATGCTTTCATCTCATTTAAGGAAGAGAAATTCTGTAAAATCTTACATTCAACAGTTTTATTACATTCTTACTCGAGCAAAATATAGATTCTTTTATGCCATTTCTATATAAATTATCATTTTTAAAGTTGTTATTTTAAAAATTGCATTCTTAATCTTTTTTCTTGTAATATTACAAATATATATGTATATAATCTTGCAATTAAAAAAAATTTATATTTACAGTAAATATATACAAATCAATTTTTAGCACTGAGAAATTAGTTGGAAATGCTGTAACAGTCTATGAGCATTTTATTTGTATAACTATTTTGAGCAAGTGCAACTTTATTTATAGGTAACTAACTTTACACTCAAAAATTAAAAAATCTCAACTTTTCTTATTAACGTATAAACTATCAAAATAAATTTCATGGAAATAATTCAAATTTTTAAATTCGCATAAAAAATAGAAAACATGCTACAAAAAAAATTAAGGAAGAAGCTTGAAACGATTTTATCTTATTTCTGTTAAACTCTAAAATTTAAATGATCATAATATGAATTAAATATTATGATTATTGCACAATGTCTAAATGGCCTTATAACATTAAGGTTTTCATACGTTTCTAAAAATAATTAATAAGAATTAAAAAAAATAATAAATGAAGTTTTGTAAAAAATTTTCATTTATAAGGGCTGCATATAATATTATATGTGTGTGATAACATATTAAAATGATTTGTTTCTTGTAACATTAAGTTTACTTAAAAAACTTGATTCTGTAATCATGTTTCAGTTACCACAGCAAAAAATTCTAATGTTAATTAAAGCCTTGTTCTATAATTGTATGTAAAGAAGTTTATCATATAATTACCTGAGATTATTTAAATACAGTCTTCTATAATTTTTAAATATTTGTATCCAAAGAAAACAGGGACTAGATAAATACAATTGCAAATTCTGTTTCAGCCTTTTGACGATTCAAATAAAAATTTCATTATGTTTAACTTTAATAAATGCAAATGTACACCTATGAGTCTATATAGGAGTGCAGCCCTTAAATTAAAACCCTATATCTAAAATTTCATGCACATTTTTGTAAAATTTAAATTTTACATTTATAAATAGACACTTGTATTATTGTTAGTGTTCACACCAAAGCAAATTGTATGTGTTGACACTTCTATCGATTCAATTTTTTATTAATCACTAGCATGGAAATTAATAATTAGGCTGTTATGGTGACTGTTATTGCCTCTAATGAAAGTAATTGTGTACAGCAATATTGCCAAACTAATTCATCTATTGTAAATTTAGAATGCAAATTTTAAAACTTTGTTCATAAGGTACAAATACTATATCTGTGAGTATTATATTTACATGGACATACACGAGATATGTATGTATATAAATGTTTAAATATAAAAATATAGAAACATTTTATAAGTCTTCATCCCCAATACCTTCGAAAGAATGATTCTCCACGAATTCCTTTGCAGATCTGAATGACACACTTGAGAATTTTTCTTGTAACTTTTTAATTGAAAAAGATTCTTGTAATTTCATTTGAGATTCTCCATTCTAAAAAATTAATTTTAAATTGGTAAACTACTTACGAAAATAATTGGATTATTATAAAACTTACAGGTGTATGAACTGGAGGACCAGTTGGATAAACATCAGGCTCATCTAAACTAATAGTGTGACTGGATCCATCTCGTTTCATATATGACCAACTATGTTTATTTACATTATTTACAGGTTTAGGTTTTAAACCATTTTTCACGAGCAACAACTCATCTACCATCGATTGCAAAAATGTAGACATTAAAATTGCTTGATCACTGGTTATGGATATCCATTGTAAATTATCTTTGCACATTAAATATTCAAAAGATAATTCCAATTCATAATTCATTGAGGAATTACTATTACCTGGTGAATTAACTTTATTCTAAAATAAATTATCAATAAAAAAATTATGTAAAATTAATAAATGATTTATTACATGAATAGCCGTTATCCTCCAACATCTCATACGTGTCACTTTAAAGGATCCTTCTTTGATAATAGGGCCGTTTATTAATCTTAAACTTAATTCTTGTCCTCCAATTGCTACAAGAACTTTTGTTTGTGCTACAGGATAATCACAATAACACGGTTCAAATTGTATATATCCGTAATATTTTAAAGTTCTTGCTAGTTCTATGTATTCCCTTTTTGCCAATCTAGCTTGTAAATGTGCTAATTGAGTTTTAACATCTTTCATACATAATATCCATCCCCTCTCAATATCAGATACTGTTTGCGTATACAACAAATTTAAAGCAGCTGGATCAGACATCAATTCAAGATCGTAATCGTTTAACCAATAGCTGCAACAAGAAATAATTTTTATTAATGCCCTTATGAACGAAATAAAAATTTATAGCATTTATTTATAATAGTAGAAATACATGAAAGCAGTGGGTCAATTGAAGATCAAATATTAAAATGTCTGTAAAACATCGGCTGTATATGCGTCTGTCTAAACTTTATGATATATGAATCTTTCATATTCGATCTTTATTAAACCCATTTTCGCATCTGACAGTTTAGGCAGGCGTAAATACATCCAATGTTTTAGACATGTATAAACAAATTCTCATTCACACATACAATTTTCTTCAATTGACCCAGCGAAATGAGACCTCAAACATTACGTTATTTATATTCCAAAATTGTTTTATCTTTTTTATGTGAATGCACATTTTTTAAATAAATCCTGTAAGTGTATATATTCCAAATATTTTTAAATGAATCTAGGTTATGCAGGAAAGATAGTACCCACATTATATTAACTGACATGAATTACATAATTTTTCAATTAATCAATAATGATGATTAATTAAAGTTTAAAAATTCTATTCTCTTACCTTTTCCTAATAACTATCCTATTGCACTGTTGCATGTTTTTATAAGATATGTAAGGCGATTCGAAGTCCTGCAATTTTCTTATAATAATTATATCACCGTTGTCTTCTTTTTTAATGAGAAATAAGGCAAAATAAGAAATATATTGTGGAGGTAATGACATCTGTGTACAAACTTTTGTTAAAACTTGTCTTGTTCGATCAGTAGAGAGTACATTAATAGAAAATTGGTGATTCGTCATAGTATATACATCGAGTTTCATTTCTTGTTTCTTTTGGCATGTTGTTTCTTGTTGAGCTGAGAGTAAAAATCCTATAAGTAAATCTGACTGTGTAATATTGGAATCTTGCCCCACTAAAAAGAACCGTTAAGTGGTTTTATAATGAATTCCATGAAAAAATCTTACGAATTTGTATGTATTTTTCAAGTAACACCCTCCTTTCTTCTAACTGATTCCCGGTTAGCGGAAGGAACTTCTTTGGGGGAAATGAAGGAAGACATTCGGTCCCGAATTCTTTCCGTAATTGTTCATGTAAATTATACAATTGTTTATATCTTACTGTGCAATGAAATATTCCATTAATATGTATATTGTAACCCTTAAAAGAGAAGTTAAGGAATTTTCTTCTTTCATTAACAGGACTAACTATTTACCACATATGTTGATCCATTTCCATCATTCAATTCTTGTGTATCCGGGATTGAGAAATACATTTTCAAAAGAAAACTTGGAAGACACTATAAAACTTGATTAGTAAACCATTACTTTCAATTGTATTTAGTACCCCATTCTTTACAGCAAGAAGAAGTATTCCCTGACTTCAACAAACTGCGCATGTCATGGTCAGTACCCGGGGAATGACAGACGCTCTAAATTGGCGGGCATTTAAAATCATTTCCGCGATTTTAGATTATAAATTTACCTAAATTATATGTTATAACGCCAAAAAATAATTAAAAAATTTGTTATGTGAATATAAATAATTCCATGCACTAGTGAAAAAACGTTATTGCAGTAAATATGTGCTATCATCATCAATATTTATCTAATTTAATAATATAAGTATTCCAATTTAAATCGTTTCAACATAAAAATTATTTTAATTAATTCCATGAATGTATTCTTATCATCAAATTATAAATGCTCCTTTATATACTTGTTACAATCCAAACTATATTAATAATAATAACAATAAAATGCTTTTAACTAAAATTTTATTCTGGTTAAAACAATTTTATAGAAAAAATGGCGAGATAAAGTGCACATATATATTTAATATGCTGCTGTTCAATCTAGTCAAAATATATTTAAATTTTTAAAATATAATTTTATCAAGCTACCTAGTAATAAATATAATTTCATGTAGTTTTGTATAGTGAAGACAAAAATTTATAATAATATGGTTAAATATAATTTATTAATTACTATAATTTAATATTCATCTTTATCATAAGGTAAAGGCTCTTCACATATGAGCCATATCTTATAATTATTTATAATTAGCAATTTTCATGTTATTTACACATTACAATTCCAAATAATCTTATTGGACATAGGGCCTAGTTTTCTTTTATTTTCTTTCAACATTTGTTTATAAGATTTTTCTGTGTTTAAAGTACATGGTCAAGCAATTTATCTCTCCTTTGGAGCATAGTCCAAATTATATTTAAAAAATATTTGTTTGTACTTGATCTTCAATTTAAAAAATAATATTAAAAACAGTTAAATGTTCATAAAATTATTCTGATTTTTTCTTATTACAAAGTATTCTTATGAATAGAAATCTTTAATATTTCCATCAGACAAAAATAATTCACTTATCTTACCAATAAGGCAAAATCTTCATTCATTTCTCGTACTTTCTACAAAAAATATTTTTGTTTTAGAATCTTTGTACTTAATGCATAACCATATCTACTCACTGTGTGAAACTTTCTAGAAATAAAACAAAAATAGAAATTCATTTCGATTGTTAAAATATTTGGATAGGAAAAATGCCTCCTATCCAGTAGTTTTAAAGCAAAAATGAATTCAATTTCATTGTGTAAAGGATTGTAAATATTTGGAAATAAATCAATTTTCAAAAATTTCCAGAAATTTACTGGTTTCAAGTTAAAAAGAAACTAGTTTATGCCAAAATATCAAGGTATTTTTATTATTGCAGTTTCAAGGCTTACAAAAACGACTAAAATTAATTATTCCATTATTTCACAATAAAATAATAATATTAATCCTTCATTATTACATTACTTAACAAAAAAAAGTTAATCATACTTTTTAAAATATTTTATTTAGCAAGAAAGATTACTTTTTCACATCTGGTACACATCTGCGTATAGTATATTATCTACATGTATATATTTTATTTAAATTTCACTTCCAGTGTCAATTTTTAATGTATATTTAAGATAAATATTTTGTAATTTGAATTAATACCCACATTTTATGTACTTACCTTCTCTTTTCTGTGGCCTATATTTTCACTTGCCACAAAAAAATCTGGAAATAATTACATAATTAAATAACTCTGTTTTCTAAATTAATGTTTCAAAGTTAATAAAAAATGGCAATCTTACACTACAATGGAAATTAAATCATGCTGAAGTACCCCCATAAGGTGCAATTGCCATATGTCTCAATTTATGATATTAAAAATAAATTAATATTCATAAAAAAAACTTGACTCACCTAAAATAGTTTGAAAGAATATAATAAAAAGAAAATAATATAGAATTATCTAATTCAATGGCATAATTTCATTTTTTTTTAATTATGCAAAATTAAATGTAATCTTCTAAATATAAATTAATTTTAATAGTGCCAGTAAATTACATTAGTTGCGGAATATAAAATACATTATATACACAAAGATATTTGTTTTTATATTTAAATTAAGCACAATCTGTTCCTTATAAAAGAAACTTAATAATGAATTAGAAATTATATAAATTAAAATGAAGTACATTGAAAAGGGACTTCATTGCACCCATTTTATATCCATGTTCAATGAAAGATTACCAAAAAATAGTAACTCAGAGATAAATTAAATAAAAAATATCGCCTAATGAAAAAGATTGATGGACCTACCTAAGAAATAAATTATGTTGCCAGCAATTTTATTAAAGGTCAAAAATTTAGAATCAAAACTTGCAATAAACAATATTAAACTTTTAAAAAGGAGTTCAATATTGTTTAATACATAAAATAAAATTTAAATTCAATGTATATATTACACAAATAATGCTTTTTACATGATTGATCATGCAGATGGATAACTAATATAAAAATAGGAATAACTTATAAAAGATGATACTTGTGGAATTCTATAGACAGTACACGTAGAGCTACATATATGATATAAGCATTTACTTATTTATACAATCAACATATACAAATTATAACATTATATAGTATCTTAACACTACTATAAAATGAGAGTACTTTAACAAACACTAAATATTGGACGCACATTTTACAATCTTCATAAATATATTTTGATATAATCGAGATAAACAGTTCTTCTTTCATGAAAATGATAAAATTGTGTGTATATTTAGCTACACATTTTGGTAAATTTTTTATATTCAACAAAAACAAAGATATTACATTTCTCTATTTTATATAACATATATACTTTCATTTTGTTCTAAACCGTCATACGATAAATAAATGGAAAATAAAAAGAACACTAATATTTATAGGAATATTTTCTCTCCTTGTAGTCATTAGGTCTAGCACTAGTTGGATACATATTTCCATCTTCCACTATCTTGCACCAATCTACCCATTTCCATAAAACTATGGCATCCCACATCTCCGATTATTTGGGAGCAGTAATGTTATCTAGGTCTACCTCTGCCAAGTTTTAGTCTTATCTCTCCCTCTAATCTATTTCATTCTAACACTTCATGCCTTAATATGTCCTACCATCCTATCTCTCCTAATCTTAATTATCTGCTACATATTTTTCTGTTCATTAAATCTTTGTAAAATTTCCTTGTTGCCAAAATTTTCCATCCATAATATTCTCAACATACAATAGTATCATCCATCTAAATGCAGGAATATACAATCTTTTTTCATATGATTCTAATAGCCATTTAAATCAAAACATGCCACTGCATTTGTTTTTAAGTTTCAAAATGAATTCATCTAAGATTCCACAACCAACAAAACTAAAATTGCTTTCAAAAGTTAAAATAATCAGTTAAAATAAATGCACCAATTTTTGTAGCAAAACGACCAGCCCCAAAAGAACCAAACACAAAATGATAAAAACAATTCCATACGAATACAAAATTCGACTGGTATGTATGCTACGAGACTATTAAGAACGAAAGAGATATACCGCTAGGAACTGAAACTTTTGTGACATGGGAAGATGATATGAATTATGGTAGGACCATCTGAGACAAGAAACTGCAACTTTAAAACATCATCATATCATTTCAGGTTACTCTTTCAAATCCAAACTTCACTATCAAAACTGATTCTTATGTTTAGGCTCCAATTTTTACAACAATTAAGAAATTGGAAAGCCGAGCATTTACAGTTAACTCAACACCAGTGCTTATTAAACCTCACATTGACTAATTAATTATTTCATCTCTAATTAACGGAGAACTTTCAAAACGCTGTGAAAACTTTGATGATGTGATGATGTATGAATATGGTGAAAATGGTAAGATGACATAGCAATACTGGCAACAAGCAAGGGAGATTTAGAAATAGCATTAAGCAAATGGAAGTAGTTATAAAAGATGAGTATGGCATGAAAATTAATAAAAAGAAAACAAACGCATTAGTATGTAGAAAGAATAGCTTAAGGCTGAGTTGCATTCAATAAGGAGTCACTTCTCGGTTATCAAAATCAATAAATATATTTGGAGCATGGCTTTATATAGCTGTGAAACGTGGATAGTGTCTCCAGTTGAAGTTTTGAGATGTGATGTTATAAACTCATCATGGGTAGATAAGGTTAAAGTTTTAGGAAAAAATTAACGAATAGCAAAATATTTAGCAGACAAAAGATTAGAAGAGATAGGTTCGCAGGACACATACTAAGGCATGAAGCGCTAGTGCATGACATATTAGAGAAAGAGATAGAAGTAAAACATAGCAAAGGTAGAGGGTAAATTAGATTACTGCTCCCAAATAATCTTAGATGTGGGCTGTAAAAGTTTAAGGGAAATGAGTAGATTGGTGAAGGATAAGGAAAGATAGATATATGTATCCAACCAATCTTCGGGCTGATGACTATAAGAAGAAGAAAGTCGTACGATATAAGTGGCAAACGCACTTTTAAATTTAAGGATGTGGCTAATTATTTAAAATTTTTTAAGCCAACTAATGATTAGATCGCAATAAAAAAAAAAAACATTGCACAATTAATTGAAGAATTACTTAAAAAATTAAACAGAAAACGATTATATTGTCTTGTTTCATTTAAATATACTACAATCATTTATGATTAAGCAAATTTAATTTTTTTAAGGAGTGGGGAGGAGTGGGAATAAGCGCAATGACTCTCCTGGCAAGTGCGTTTTTCAATGGTTCTACAAATCCTATTTATATTCTCATTTTGGAATGCACCCTATTTTACAATTAAACAAAACCATATTTAAAATTGATCGGCTAATAAATCGCATACTTCCACCGATACAGTCTCTTTACTTGAACGGACTGTTAATCGATACATCTAAAACAGTAAACCAGTTAAAGTAGTAAGACAATTATTAAAGTGTGTTATGTATATACCTGAGCATTTTTATTAGGTTCTAGACGTAAGAGACATCCAACTTGTTGCGTACGCATATGTATAATTCCCGCACATACGAAATTATCAGGATTTGGATCGATTCCATCTAATAGCTGCATTCCAAAGCCCATAATTTTTGTACGAGCCGCTTGCAGATCCATCGGCGAAGATGCTTTAAAAATTTTTTGCGATCTTTGTTGATTTGTGCTACTACAATTTTTAAATACAATGGATTATATTGATTATTACACAATTGTTTATATGTACCTTCCTAAATTTTTCCATCGTGCAAAGAATGATTCTCCATTCATTTCGGTCGGTTCAAAAAATTTATTAATAGTTAACGGAAGCTTCAAGGTTATTTTTTGAGGCATATTGTTGTAAGTGAAAGATATTAACATACTAGGTGTATCTAAAATGAAAGACATATTGTAAATAAAAATACATTGAGAGTTATGCCTAAAACATTTGATCTCTACTATAAGTTTAAACCAGGCATTTAAAATTTTTTAGTCTCAATAGGGACTCTCCTTCCACGAATAAAAAAACTATTTAGTTTACAAAAAATAAAATTAATGATTATTTTTTTGGTTAATTTTGTTTTATGTCATTATTGTAGATTAATTGATTTACCCCCTAATAAAATGTGTAAAGTAATTATGATTAAATGTTTGTAGAAAGTCAATTGAAACAATCTTTTCTCTTAAGTAATAAATTTGAATAAAGATGTAGTTAGCTGTTAACATGGACAATAAGTTAATTTGATTACATTATAAGAACATTAATCTTGTGTCATTGAACTTACCAGTATAATCATCAATACATTCTGCATTCAACATTTGTTGTATTTGTGCTCCAGCTTCCAACGTTGGTTCGACGGGTTTCATTTGTATGCTAAGCCGGGCTGCTTGTTCATCTGTCCATAATAAGCTTGGCACAAAGTTCTGTAAGGGCATCGTTGTTTTATTGCCATAAAATAACCCTAGTCGACCAAGATTCTGTCGGAACTCACTTTTCACCCCAATTTGGATTAAATCATTTTCAAATAAAACACCATTATTTTTACAAACAAATTTCTTAGGATTATAAGTATTATTCGAATTGTTTGTATTGTTAGGCTTAGAATAAATATCTCCGAGAACATCTAATAAAACTCCAGTGCTACCTGGTTGTGAAGTAGGTGGAGTGGAAAGTCCTAATAAATCAGCTGATACTGCATTACTATAAAGAAAAATTCAACAAATCAAAGCTGGTTATAAATTTGAATTAAGGGGTTTGTTTACCTAGTATTATTTACTTCGTTGTTATGATTTGCAACTGGCGTTGGACTTTTGCCTTCTTTAATTTCATTTTCAGGCACACGTCCTGGTTTCTTTTTCTTTAGTACAGCTAAAATGGAACTTTCACGTTCTGGGAACGCAGGCATTTCTTCAAGTACTGTAGCTAATACATCTGAACTAGCAATAATACTTAATTGGAGATATTCGGAAGCGCGCTGTTGTAATTCTGCATCAGCCGAACGTAAATTACTATGCTGCTTAAAAACTTCCTGTACTTGCGTACGAATTTCAGGGAATAAATTAATAAATTTAATATAAGTTGAAAGTAATAATGCCCTTGTCATAGGTGAACACAAATGATATTTAGAATGTAATAACTGGAATTGTACTGATGGGGATGATCTGTGATCGCCAGCTATTAAATTTCCAAACTCGCCTAAGATATACCCTCCTACTTTAACCATATTTTCATGACATGCTGGCGCTTGCAAAGCCTGAAGTTTTAATATAATAACAAAACGATTTTTTTAATTAATTTTTTGTACTCACCTCAAACACAGTTTTTGCAGCATAACCTTGCACTTCATCCCTGTTTATAACGATTTGTATAACCCTGTACCATACTTCCTCCGATACGTAATCCCCAGCTATTCTAATAAGATTAAGAATTACATCAACATACCAAGTATAATCTGTGGCATATTTTTCGGCTAAAATAGCCACTTTAAGCACCATTTCTTCTCTAATAGAATAATCTGCTGTTTCTAAGTAATTTAACATTTCCTGCACAATTTCTTCGGCATTACTCTTATCGCACATTGCATATAACAAATCAACAGCTTGCTGGCGTACGGAAACATCCTTCTCCATTTTCATGGAAAGTATCACTACTTCTTGATGTTTCTTTACAGCTTCATGTGAAAATTCAGATGTAGCTAAATGACACATAGATTCTAATGCCAGGTAACGTAGATTGGTCTCTCGGTTGCTTAAAAACTGACCTAACTGATTACATGCCCTAACTAATAAGTTTGGTTCACTATCATTATGTATAATGAGACTAATTGCTTCAAAGAGTACAGCATTCTTAGCATTTGAATGTTGTACTTTTTTGGATTTTGGTGGTTCTTGAGCTTTATTCAATATTGTTTCCAAACATTCGTTTAATCGACCCCTCACACCTGGATCTTCAGCTGGAAAACAAAAAATTGCGATGTAGAAATACTTCAATAAAAAAATGTTGTGATTATTCAAATTAAGTGAAAAATCTTGAAATATAAGGTAACCAAAATGCTTTATAAATAAATTTTTATGATCTCCCCGAGAAAAATAAATCAAAACAGTGACTTGTCTTATTAAACCTCATTTTTAAATGTTTATAAACAAAATTAGACATGAAATTAAATGTAAATATAAACAAACATTGGTCATATTTTGCACGTTCTGGATAGATATAAGATGTCATTTTCAACTTAAAAAATTTTTTACTCACCTGGAGGAGTATAATTTTGTAACAAACGCAATAATTTTACAGATAACCAAGGTGCTGGAACAAAATAATAAGTGTAATCTTGTAAATCAGTATAACTCGCTGTTACAATCTGGAAAAAAAAAAATTGAGTCCTCTTAAAACGGAAGTTAAACAAATTTTTTACCCGACTTAATCTTGAAACAGCAAGCGAAACACACCCTTTATATTCATCAGGATTTTTCTTAACTAAAGCATCTATTAAACTAGTAGCGGCTGTAACTACACCCATATGTTGGTCGTTTAATAAGTGTATGATACGTGAAGTCCATTCACCCCCAGGAATAATTTCTTGGGATGTCCTAAACAAACGCAATAAACATAAAGCAGCACTTTGTTTAACTACATCCATTGTATCTCCAGAAACTAATAATTTAGGTATTTCGTTGCCGAAAGCTTCAGCCATTTCCCGACTACCTATATTTGCAATACATTGTAAAGCCAAATTAACATGGATGGGATTCCGTGAGGCCAAATCATTTTTAATACTTTGAATAATAAGTTTGATAAGTTCACTGTTAGTATTGACTAGTACAGATATGAAGAGATAACCCTACAATTTAAAATGAGATAAGGTATTGGGAAATTTTTTAAAATTTTTTTTTGGAAACTTACAATTTGTTTTTCTGAGTATTTGTTAGATGAGAGTAAGTTGACTGCTTCCATATGTCCAAAATCAATGTCATGGCCCAATAAAAATATAAATAACAATTTACAAACGTACTTTTTCTTTTGGTAACCATCAAGAGTTTTGTCTCCTTTAAATTTGCCACGGATATTCGCTAGTTCTTTATTAATCCGTTTTATCTCTGCCTCTTTACTTTTACCTAAAACGATTCAATAATTTTATTAATGCTCTTAAACGTTGGAAGAAATAATTACAGTTTCTTATATCTGATATAAATACAGCCAATCCACGCATTCCATCTCCACGAACCGCTGGCATTTTTAAGGGCTGCCAGATACTTCTCTTACCCTAAAATAAACACAACAATTAATAATGAATTTGACCCCATTCCAACCCTCCAAGTAAAATATCAAAAGGTGACCCTCCCCCTAAATGGTATCACTGATTTTGACAGCACCACTCTATTTAGAATTTAACGAAAATTTACTAACCTTCTTGAATTATTTTAAGTTATTTGTAAGCACTATTAGCTAATTATATCCTAGATGAATATAGGAAAAAACTCCAACACCCTATTTACAAGTTGTTCTACTCTTTGACTGAGAAAAGTAGTAGTACGCGAAAGCAATCGCTCGCTGCCGGTGTCATGTCATATGTCGATAAAGTAGACATTGATGAACGTTGATTTTTATTCTTAAATCTTTCAATAGATGACGCTGTAAAAATCAATTAATTCAAAATCAATAAAACCCTCGTTATTTAGATAAAAAAATATGAATAAATTACTCACAAGGTTAATACAACTAATTATAAACCGGCATTTATAATTAATTGTAATCGTGCTGATATTTTCTTCTAAAGAGAATTACATTTAAATATCGACATTGATTAATTTAAAAATGATAATTGTTAGCATTAACAATAGATTAATTTTTATTATACATACTACAGAATAGATTTTTCATTTTTAAATAAAACATTATCATCGATATTCTAAAAATAAAATAAAATTTCCACCGATACTTTCATATTAAAAAAAATATTTCAAAGCAAATTTTTAATAAATAAAGAAAAGTAACAAAGCAAATCATATAGATTCTAAGCAAAATAGAAACTTTTTTATGAATAAATTTTTACCTGTTTGTATCAATAAAGCATTATCCATTTATTCTTCTTAAATATATCAAACCAAAAAAGCTGAGTACCTAATTGAGCAGGTAGCAAAGAAAGTTAGAACCATTAGCAAAAGCAACCAGAAGTATTGTTGCATCGTACATTCACAGAATAATTCAATCCAGATCTTTATTTCAGTTTCTAAGTAATAGCTTTTTAATCGTTTGCAACCAATTTTCTAGCTGTTACAATCATAGTGCCTCCTCATAATTGTGTTTTTTTAAAACTATTTCAAAATTTTTGTATTATCATTAATATCAATGTAAATAATAAATAATGTATTAATGCATTTTGTAAACAAAAAAAAATTGGTTTGGCAAAAGTAGTGATTAAGCTGGATCGCTGCCATTGTACTTATTTTTAGTAGATTAGAAAAATTCAAGGTTCACAGATTTATAAGCTGAAAAAACAAAGTGGAAAAGAAATAATTTACAATAAGTTTGCATATTTTAAGGGAAAAAGAACACATTTTTTTTTATTGGTAGTTCTTTGATAAAATACAAGAATTTTAGCAAATTTACAAAGAGAGCAGAAATAGTAACATTTAAAGATTGAATAAAGCAAGACACTGCCCTCAATTTGTAGAACACAGAACATAAAACATTCTTTTAAGTAGATGCATTGTCATTTTGTACAATAATACTAACCCAATTAATTCTTTTAAAGTGTGGGTTATTGTAATACTAAGCCAAAGATTTCCTAAACATCTTGTAGATATACATTAATTATAAACAGTAAAAAAATACTCTATTTCTCTTTACAGAATTCAACTATCTTGTTACCGATTGTAACAAATCAAACCCACACAAATCCTATTTGGTTGTAGACTAAATTATCAGTCTTCAAAACTGATCAAAACAAATAATTAAAATATCACACACACAAATTTAGATTTAAAAAAATTTCAGGTACAATTTTCGATAAGAAAGAGAATTTTAATATAAAGGAAAGATCTGTGTTACTTCACCAATACCTTTTGCTTGACCTTCACGGAAGAGTAAACGTTGCCCGACAGTTACAAACTCTGGGTGCCCCTTGAATTTGAACATTACACTGGCACGATCATTTGTGTAGATACATTTAGATGCGAAAATTCCTATTACAACAGCTGTTTGCCTAATATTACCAATGTGTACGGTCGTTTGAAATCCTTCATAAATTGCTGTTGCATGATACAGTAAAAGCACGTTTGCTTGGAAAAATAAGCAGCCTCGTTTATCTACTCCACTTTGTACTAATACCATTCCATTTCGTAAATAATTTAAACTTGTGTCAAGAGAGATGGCTGCACTTTGACCTGCTCGTACCACCCGGCAAGGAACGCGGTTACGATGAATTGATTTGATCATTACTGGAATGAATGTGCCATCTCTCAATGGGCCTATTTGCATTTTCATTCCTTCATGAATTACACCTTTTACCAATAAACCTCCCAAAATTCTTACATCTCCAGCACGGAAATTCTCATCAATTTGAAATTCTGGAGACTCCTAAATTTAAAAGCGTTACAAACCTCCGATAACCTTGAAAAATATCCTTACCTGTTCCAAACGTTCCTTTTCTTTAGCCGTCACTCCAGGTGGAAGTACATGAAGATATTTTAGTAGTAAATCTAACCCGACACCATTAACACTAGAAACACAAAAAATTGGGACAACATTTGCAGTGTCTTGATTTGAACAGGCGGTAAATACATCATCCTCACTCTGTATAACTAAAGGAACCTTCCTACTCCCAGCTTGTTTTAACAAAGTTTGTAACCCGTCAAGTGTATCTTCTGCTGAAGCGAGATCAATTTTTGTAATAACTATAAAAAATGGGACATTTAAAGCAATTGCAAAGCAAAGATGCTCTTGAGTCATCCCCACAGCTCCCGCAATTCCAGATATCTGCAAAATTATTTAATAAATTTTAAATTATTATGAAAAATTATCAAACATACAACAAGCATGGCATGATGTGGTAAATACCCAGATAAACCTTGAATGGTAGTGTGGATGTATTTGCGGTGTCCCGCGAGATCCAAAAATGTTACTAATTTTGTAGAAACATCACAAATTTCTTCTGCAGTCATTAACTCGCTATACCCGTAGTTAATTGGTTGTCCCTAAAAATCAAAATAATTCATTTTATAAATAATTGATTCTGCAAGATAAATTTGTTCTCCCTTCTTTTATTATATTTTTGAGAAATTAATCTGCAGAATTTTATTATAATGATATTGCTAATGTACAAAAAAAATTTTTAGGTTAAAAAATAATTTCTCTATTTGAAGAGTACAAAAAAGCAAAAATATTTAATAATTTTAGTGAATGAATACCATATTCTGGGTTGTACTGATAAGTCCATTTACTTAATTATTATTATGCGTGTGATAAAAACACCACTTATAAGTGATAAATGACTAAATGATAAATGTAACAAAAGAATGTAAATACACTTACGATTACGCAAAAAATAAATAATTTAAACAAAGCATAAAATATGATTCAAAATCTAAACTTATTACAACGTAATATTATCTATCAATATTTACAATGCAAAAAAGTTTTAGTAAAGCTTTAAAGATGGAAATAAAAAACTTTTGGGACATTAAAAATTTTGTTTTTATTAAAAAAATTAAATTACCTGTGAATTAAATCCTAATATTTCATGGGAAATGGAAGAGGTCCTTCCACTTTGTATCTCATGTAAATGCCTAAACATATTTAATCTAGCTCGTCCACGCCCATTATCCAAACTCCCTTGTGTTAAAACACCTAACAAAGTTGATTTTCCAGCATCAGCATTTCCCAAAACTGCCACTCGTATTTCTATATTATTTTGATCATCAGGAATCTATTAATAAAACGATTTTAAAAATTTCAAACAAACCCGTTTCTATGAGCATATATACTTTTCTGACTAGAACTTCACAAATACTTTTGCCATTTTCTAAAGTCCGTTGTCGTAAAATTGTTGTGGTTGCACCCAATTTAATAGCCATTTGTTCAAGTGTATGCAAGCTATCCTTCATATCGTTATGCGATAATCCGGCAAGAACTCCATTATCCTCAACTCCTATTTCATATATTGCTTCGCCCTGGCCTTCGCGTAATCGCCATTTCATCTGTAATGCAAGATATATTCCAAAAGAGGAAATATTGTGCAATATAATTCTGTACCTGTGTCACTAAGTGTTGGAATCGCTGACGTGACGGATTTACGATTTTTAATTTATACTCAACATTCCCAAGTTGTGGTTCAGGTGGCAGTGCATTTGGATGATGTGCATTCTGATTAACATCATTGTCGCTGTTGTCACAAGGATCGAATAAATTTAAGAACGATTCCATTTCCGTAGCTGAAAAATTATATCAACATATTGTAACTTATGCAATAAAGAAAGTGAAAGTTTATAGCAATTATAATCATAGACTTGTGGGGTAACTTACAGTACTTGAATGTGTGGACACTTTTCACAAAAATTTTGTATGAAATAAATAATATAATAATTTTTCCTTGATAACAGTTTTGGAAACAAAGGAATAATGATAAATAATGGAAAGATAAAGCAAAGAGTTGGATTGTGTATGTTTTGGTCACCTGCTTTTTCTTGTTTACAATCTTGCTCTGGCCAAAAATTATAATTAGGAGATTCTAATAATACCCATGGTGGAAATTGCCAAAATGAACAGCTCGTTACATCACTTTACGCCAACATTCTACATAGCAACTAAATATTTGTCAACAAACCACTGTCAAGAATTTTAACAATCCGTTACAGGTTTACCAACATAATCCACACCCCCACTTTTTTTAAAATATTTATCTTATCACAATAATATTTTTAGTTTTTGTCAATATAAATAATCAACAAATATTTACTGATAAAAATATTTATAAAATCTCTCACTTATCGATTAATGAAATGAATCATCGTTGGTATTTCCTCTATTCCTCTTAGAACCGTTTTGTACGTTGAAACATTTTTTACAATATTATTGCAATTGCATCATATATTTCATCATGCTATAATGCACGTCATACAATTTCTCAGTTACATACCAAAAAGAAATCACAAAACATATTTATTTTATGAAAAACAATAGTGAGATTTAAAAAGAAAATATTTCTCAGACTCCTCCCTATCGTCCAAAAATAAATAAATTTAGATCATTAATAAATAACTGATTTAGACCTTAGATAATACAATAATGTAATATTTTATCTGAGATTTGGACCAATAGAATATGCAGAAAGCTAAGCTTGTTGCTCTACTTAACAACCAACATAATTATTTCGACCAGTTTGCATAAGAACGATCCTACAAATAGGAAAGATGCTCTATGATCTTTTCCCGTTTTCAGAACTTATTAGAAGTCATATTATCGGTTTATGAGGGTGTGAAATCCCTAAATAAAAATTTTGGGAATTTTTTCTTAGCTCGTTTTCTCAATTTTTCGACTTGGCTTGTGAAAATTGCAATTTTAACGTAAAAAGAACATTGAAACACATGTAATCGATCGGAAATTTTCCATAGAACCAGAAAATGAAGTTCTTTTTAGCCCACAACCTATGTTTTTGGGGCAAAATCGAAAAAACTGTGTTTTTACTATTATGTGTTATAAAAAAATTTGGTTTTTGGAAATCGTCGAAAAGGATTCTGAAGTTATTGTTATGGATGTAATTGTTTTGCACGAGTGTTATTAATGCCTCTGTATTATTTTCTCAAAACTCATAAATAAGTTTCTCCTCAAACGAAATATTTCATTTATCGTAGAAAATTTCCATATTTGCGATCCCGCAAAAAATTTTCGGGTTCGTAAAATAGTTCGTTAGATGTCAGTGAAATTTATTGTTTAATTATTTACTTTTCCTAATTATGCCAGCAGAGGGAGCTAACTGTCAGAAAGAAGAACGAACTTTATTCATAACCATTCATAACTTTTGTTTTATCGTGATTTTTTATCTACAATATTATTTGAAAAGATAATAAAATAATATGTGATTATTACTCTAAAAAAAATTTCTAATCATGTGGTGTAAGATGGATGTTTGTGGCTAAGAAACCCTTTAATTAAAATGGGTAAGATAACCAAACAATTTGACATTTAAAATGTTTACATTTGTATAAAATTTTAGATGATGGAGTAAATAAGGAAGATAATAAAGGGCAAAACATGGGTGCCAGTAGTAATTTAAACAGTGCTAAAATAGCAACATTACAAGAACGAAAAAAAGTGATAGAGGAAACATTAGCAAAACACAATCAGGAATTGAGACAGTTATGCATTCAGGTAAAATATAATTTGATCTACTTTTAAGTGTTAGATGTACCTTGTGTATTCTAGGAAGGGGAGCTAACTGGGGTGATGCCAGTCGAATATCCGTTAGATCCGGGTGAGACACCTCCATCGTTTCGAAGACGTATTGGAACTGCATATCAATTACCCCAGAGTTTATTAAATAATGTTAATGCGGAAGAAGAAATCGCTGCTTTAGAATTGGAATTGTGGAATTGTTCAAAAATGGCAGAGGCAGCTTTAGGATTAGCGAATGAAAATAATCAAAATAAGGTGAGTGGAAAGGTTATATTTACATCTGTTGAAATTATATTAATTTTCATTATTTTATAAGACTGTAAAGAGAACTCACATGGCAGATTATCAGAAATATAAGCAACGATATAATGCGATTGAGGAAAAATTACAATTTTTAAAAAGTAGAAGTACAATTACGGTTCAACAACCTAAACAACCATCTCCTCTTATTAATCAGCAACCAAAACAAAGAAAAAAGCCTCGTCCTGTGGAACAAGGTAAGTTTTGTAATTTGTTTTGTTATGATTAATTTCCGTAAAATATAAACTTAATATAATTATTCCCATATTATTTATTTATTACAAAATTGAATAATATTTCTGTTTTCCTTTGTGTCTTCATCATTTTCTTTTTGTACTTCGTTTGAAAATATTCTCGAACTGAAATTAAGCAAAAATTTTAATTACAACTTCTTTCAATACTAAGTATGATCAATATTAATATTTTTTAAATGATTTTTATAAGGGAATACATTATATAATAAATAAATAAACACTTTCTTCTGATAAATCTGTGATGCAATGAATATTATTATTATATTTTCTTAGATGATGCAATATCAATGAATGCAAATCAAGTGGGTTCATTTGGAAAGAACACATTTCGTCATAGCTCTAGATCTCTGCAGCACACATCGACTCTTGATAATGCTGGATATAAGTATACAAATCAAAGCCACCCTCGTTTAGCACATCGAGGATCAGATAGTACTTCACTCAATGAAAATATGAATCATTATCAAGGCCCTGAAGATGTAATTCCATCATTCTATTCCCTCTCTTTAAATGGATATCAGGAATATGCAGAAAGGTAAGGTTTTTAAAAAAAGAGTTAGATTTTTATTGATTTTGTGTTTTTAGGCATGAAACTGATAATTCACCTGGCTTAAGTCATTATTCGCAGTCGAGTACTAATTTATATAAACCCAGTCCTCCTCAATATAATAATCCAACTCATACTCTCCCATATATTCGTCGATCTCCACAGTCCATTATTGCATACTCCAACCATTATCAGGATTATCATAAATTAAATAACAATCTGCATGCTAATCGGCAAATGAGTCCCGGAACAAGTAGTGGATCTAGTACAAAATATTATACTGTTCAAGGGCCAGTTTATAATCCACACCCTTCAGATTCAGTTATTCGTAATTTAAATCCACATCAAATTCAGCCACATCAACAGTACGAACATGATGTTATGAATTCGGGTTTAGGAGGGTATTGGAAGCGATCGGAGAATGGAGAAATGTTTTGGTGCAATTCTAGTAATGATATAATTTCTTCTCAAAAAGATAAAAGGTAAAAACAATTGTGAAATTCCCACCTAAACTTAAAAACATATATTAAGTCAATAATTTGATTACAATGCTTGAATAAATTGATTTTCCAGTTTTCTTAGTAATGAATACTTTAGTAGTATCAATTTTTTTTATAGATTTGGTAGTTTGGATCGCAGAAAAAACAAAAGGTTGCAGAAACAGTTAGCCCAAAATGTTGACCCTAAATCAGCAACATTAGGGTCTGTCCCTATTTATCACGAATCCTCCAGAGTCGTTCATTCAAAAGTACGAGTAAAAATTAAAATCAAAAGATTCATTAATTTTAATATTTTTTCTATTTTTGCAGGTAGCTCATAAACATAGACAAGATAATCGCCAATTAGTCAGGACACAATCTTTGGGAAGTGTTGGTGGTCAAACAGTTGACTCAGTTTGCCAAAGTGATGATTCCTCTGCTGGTAGTGAAACATTAAGCTATAACGAACACTCTAATAATATTCGTAAACAAAAACAAAAAGAATGGTCAGTATATTACTTTCAGGGTTATTAAATTTGATAAGTGTTTATTCTTAATTGTTACTTAACTGTTAATGCATGGACTAGCTAAAATTCTAAAGTTTCTATCTCTATTACAATTTTAAACTGTTACTATTTGATTTGCTTTGCTTATGTTTTTGGATATTATTATATTATTAAATATCAAATACAATAATTTAGGTATGAAACTGCATTGGACGGGCCAACAAATTCCATACCATCCGCCTCAAGATCTCATTCAACTGTACCTTCAATTTCACCTGATGATAAATATGTAGATTATACTCCACCAATATCCACTCATGCACCTTTACAAATGAGTTATTCAGTTCCGATTGCGCAACCACAATCTCCTCAAACACCAAAACCGCCTTTAGAAATTCCAGCTGAATCAAATCCGTCCCCTCGCATCCAGGAAATTAATTTAGAAATCTTTAATAACAACTTACCGAAACATGCCACCGTAATACAACATGCTCAATGGAAACCTTACCGTGAAGAAACCAAATCCTTTGAAATGTCTGACTTCTTTAAATACTCTACAAAATATAATAAACGATCACCACAGAAATCAGCGCCGGAAGAAATAACTCGACCACAAAGTGGTTTTCAAAAATTGCCATCCCCTCAAGCAACTACAAGTAATGAAAATTTCGAGGATGACACTTCAACCTCCGTTATACAAAAAGGGGTTTATCAACCCCTTCAACCGATGGAATGCCAACCTTACAGTCCAGTTAGGTAACATAAAAAAAAAATATTTTTAATCAATTCTTTTTAAAAATTTATTATCTACAGCAATAACATGACTATGCATAGCATAGGTAGCCCATTATCTTTAAATGCAAGTCTTGATCTCAGCCAATTAGCACCAAATGTAGCAGAAAAGTTTACAGATGAAATGAATGCATGGTTCCAAAATCACGAACACCAGAATGACAACAATAATGCCACCCTAGTTTAATATATCACGAATTTTCTATTTTTAAGTAAAACGCATTGGGTCAAAGTGAAAATTAGCCTTCTAAAGGAATTTAGTGCCTTGTACTTGTAGTACAAACATTTATTGTACATTCTCTTTATTACTTTTTTATTATTATTTATATGAAGAATCATGTTTTATTATATACATTATATATTTGAAGTTTGTACACTTAAATATTTATAGAAATGTCTTTAATTATAAGATGTCGATTTAATTAATTTTTTTTTTTTTGAGCACATCATGTTTGTGATTTATAGCAATATAGGATATTCTTATAAATATTTTTATTAAACAATAAATATATTTCTTGAAATTTTATGATTGTTTTATTGAATTTTTGAAAAGATGTACCAAAATAAACTTGAAATAAGCAAAAACAAAGTTATCTTCAGCTTAATCTTATTATTTTCTTCTGCTTCTGAACTATGAAATTATTCTGTGTAGGTTTTAAATCCTAAACTACTCTTTGATCTTGTATTCCTTGTAAAATTTTCAGTTTAATTCAAAATACTTCTTCTTCCTCTTATCATCTGCCTACTTAGTGATTTCTTATTTTCTTTCTTCATCTCATTATTTAAATCTATATTTGATTTACTTTAAGTAATTCTCGAGTTATTTTCAGACAGATTTTGAGTTCCATTGATTGGGTACGATTTCCTTCTTTTTCTTTCAATTTGAATGTAATGAATCTAAAAAAGAAAAACAAATTGATATTTTTGATGTTTGTCGAATTTCTGAATTCTGTTGTTTTGCCAACTTTTAAAAACTATCAATAATTTTAAAATTTATAAACTCTGGACCTTACCTTTATATAAGTTTTCTGATAATTTTGTGTTACTTCTTGTCATAATTTTTTAACGATTGCTATCATTAAATAAAATTTATTCAAACAGCGAAAGATCAATGATTTTGAATGAAGATGAATTATTATTAAAATCCTCCAAAGGAAATTAAATTAAATCGACTGTTAATAAAAATATTACAAATTATTTCAAACCAATGTAAAATTCGCGCTCTAAGTAGCGCTACCTATGAATACTTGTACGAATTATTTAATGTCCTCTATCACGTAATAGTGACATTACAAGATAGCTAAATTGAATGCAAATATTTCAACCCACGGGTCAGCTTAAGTTTATTTTCTATTAAACCTGACCGGTTTAGTAATAGTGCGTACATTCCTTGACGTGGATCATCATTACAAGTATAAAAAAAGCTTAGTCATGGTACAAGTAAGTACAAACATGTTTTCCCCCAAGTTTCATAAAAAAAACAAATTAATGAAATTATTTTAGATTGAGATATATTCAGTGAAAAGCATGCCACTGTGCAAACTCCAAGCAGAATCCAATTGGACAATTACAGATATAAAGAAAGCGATTTCAAGGGAAATACCACGTTTGAAAGTCAACCGTCAGTCCCTAAGAGATGATCCTAAAGGAAAAGATATTAAAGATAGCACAGTACTTTCTTCTTTAACTTTAAATAATTCAAGATTATATGTTAAAGATTTAGGTCCACAAATTTCCTGGACTGCAGTATTTCTTACAGAATATTTCGGTCCCCTCGTAGTTTATTCTCTCTTTGCAATCAGGCCTACATTAATATATGGTGCTAACAGTGGAGTTTTAACCACTGGAGCGAAAATTGCTTGGGGATGCTGGACAGCACATTATGCGAAACGATTGTATGAAACTGTATTCGTCCATCGCTTTTCACATGGTACCATGCCAATCAGAAACCTTTTCAAAAATTCAACATATTACTGGGGATTCGCTGCATTTGTGGCTTACCATGTAAACCACCCATTATTCACCGAACCCAATTTTGTACAAGTTTTAGTCGGATTGGGGATTTTCATATTTTGTGAATTTGGAAATTTGAGTGCGCATTTATGTTTACGAGATTTGCGACCTGCTGGAACAACTGTTCGGAAAATACCTAAACCTAATGGGAACCCATTTACACTATTATTTAATTTTGTTTCGTGTCCAAATTACACTTACGAATTTGGAGCTTGGATTGGTTTTACTATGATGACCAGTTGTATCCCAGCTTTCTTATTTGCTCTTGCTGGAATGTTCCAAATGACCATTTGGGCATTGGGAAAGCACAGGAATTATAAGAAAGAATTTAAGGATTATCCACGCGGGCGTAAAGCTATTGTACCTTTTATTATTTAAAGAGAAAAAGTTTAGAAGCATTCCTAAAGACTTCCATGACTGACTGGAATTTAGTCCAGCATTATTTCTATTTTTTATTTTTCAATTGTTGTGCGGTTACTTGTTTAAATAAATAAAATTTTATTAAGGTAAATGCATTTTTTCTGTTCTTACTAAAGTGACTTGTCATTGCATAATAACCGTTTATCTTAACGAGCACGTCATTAATTGTTTATATTATATGCCTCTTTTATTTCCTAGAAGCATGTTAATTAACAATTTAATTGCTCAGTAATATTTACATAAATTTTAATAATTATCATTAAGATCAGTAATAACATTTTATACAAAAAAGGTTCATTTTTCACAAAATAATTTTTTTGCAAACATTTTCTTTATAGAATTAATCAATAAACGTGTCCTTCAAACCAAAATAAATATCAGGCTTCTAAAATTTTAAATTTTACCTATATGTATTATTCAGAAATACATAATTGAATATCATGATAAGATACACGTTAAAATTTTTTTGTTAATCATCGAAAAAATAAAAATTTTCTTGGTAAACATATAAATGTAGATTACCTTTACAATAATACATTACAAGTGAATATTTGTTTTAAAAATGTTATCTGATAAGCTGATATTTAAAAAAATTTGCGTCTCATTCTTATAACGTAATTAAATTAACAATGGAATATACAGTCACAATACAGATATTAAATCGGAAATTTTGTTTTATGTTTTAATAAATTTATTATTATTATTTACTAACAATTGAAAATGCTTTTTCTTCTTTTAAATGATTGGGATGGTTTTTCTATTTGTCATATATTGTAATACATTTTTTTTTGATTGTTGTAAAATCATTTCAATACAAATTGTGTAATTAAGGGATGAAAAGAAAGTAAACACATTTTTTTAAACGGCTGCATGACATAAAGGACAAAATTTCCTAAATGTCATATATTTATCTAGTGCAATATGATGACAAGTCCTACAAATCCAATGTGGCATATTTCTATCTAAAATTGGTTCTCCTGACATTATACAAGATTGAAAAGTTACTCCACATACTTGACAACTGGTGCTCCTAAAAAAATAAAAATACTTAAAAACTTTGTAAGAACGAAATAAGGAATAAATCATCTCACCAATCAAAAATGACTTCGGTACAATTAAAGCAACGTTTCTTTTTTAAGTGATCATCGGAAGGTTCATGAACACTAAATATGTCAAAAGCAAGCTTATTACATTCTTGTAATTCAGGTTCAATTAACTGTAAAAACATTATTCGTTACAATATTAGGGCATGCCGTATCATACTTGAAGTATCTTTTTATACAAAAAGAAAATTGTTGTAAAAAAATACTTCTATTTACTTGTTTCCGTAGTATATAAAATACAAACCGGTAGGCTTTTTAATTTAATAAAAGCTGCGGAACAAACACCATAAGCTTCATATTGGCATGAAATCAAAGCCAACAAGGAATAAATTTCAAACTCATCAATGTAATTCACGTAATCCTGAAGTTTATAAGCAATGTTCATAGCTTCCTTTAATTTATTTCCATAAAGTTGTTCATGCACCAACATTAAATAGTGGTATGCTTCGGCACCTTTCCAAATATTATCTATTAAATCCAAATTAGCATCTGGAGATTTATTAAATTTGCTTAATAAAGCAGCATAAACAAATAACTTTTTTAATTTAATTATGTCTTTGATTGGCTTTTTGGTTTCTTGTAGTGCAAACTGAAAATGATATTTTTATATAAAATATAAAAGCATGTCATCTAAAGACTTAGATTTTAGATGTACCTTTAAAGCTAATTCAGCTGCATTACTGAAATGTTTGGCTTGCAGATTAATCTCAACAGCATTTGCAAGTAAATTTTGTTCAACCAAATGAGAAGTATATTTTTTAAAAAGAATATTTATTTGTGGTAAATCATATTGTTTAGCTAAATCTATAGCTTGATCCCATTTATTGTGCAAAATACATAAATCAACTGCTGCTTTTATATTCCCCAACTAAAAGAATAAATTAAGTTAGTTTATTAATCTTCTCATTGTGCACAAAGAAGCTGAAAAGGTTTAATGATCTGGACAATTACTGTTTACCTTAATTAAAGCTTTTATAGCAACAGAATAAATTGCATCTGATGCAAACATATCAGCTATATTTTGCAGAAGTGGATCCGCTTCAGGAAGCGTATCAATCATTTCTTGTAACATATTATAATCTTCTAAATGATAATAACATTCAATCATTTCTGCTCGATTTTTTGCAAATTCATAATATTCCACAGCGGCAGACCTAAAATTAATTGAAAATTAATTTAATCTATACAAAACAAAAAATTACATTGGAAATTATTCAAAATTTAATTGAGAGCAATGGTTGAGTTTCTGACTAAAAGCTTTGTCAATTAATTAAATAAAATATAATTATGAACTTACCAGTTATTAAATTGTGCAAAATAATCCGCAGTAGAATTGTAAGCAATTTCGAGAACTAAATCTGGTGCTGAAACTCCATTTTTCATAATTTGTATTACTCGAAACCAATCCCCTAATGTTTGTCTTAAAATTAAAGCTAAATCCCTGGAAATAAAATAAATGTGATTTGGTAGAATGGGAAATGAATAAATAATTCACCTCCTGTCGGAATCAATGTAATATTTCTCAGCTTCATCGAATTGTTTAAAATAGGTTGCAATGGAGGCTTTACGAATTGCTTCATTATTTATTCCATGCAATTTTTTAATGAATAATATTCCACAGTAATCTAAAGAACGAATGAAAGCAGATTCAGCTACGGTTAAATTAACTTGTTTTAAAGCTGCTTCTGCTAATAAGCGCCATAAACGTGGATGAGGATTATCTTCAATAAATTCAGCAGCCTCGTTTATTCCAACTTTTTCTAATAGCTGCCTCGTGTCTCTTAAACTCTTAACTTCTAGTTTCAATAAATGTTCTTTGCTTGGCTTTTCTGGATTTTCCATAACTTCATCTAATAAAACAGCTTCAATTTCCAAATCCTTTAAAATCGTAAATAAATATTGTTGATAAGAAATATAAAATTTTCTTTTTACCTGAAAACTACAAATATACCCTGAACTAGAAATGGGTTCTTCAGGATTTACTCCTTTAAAAATGTACATTCTGGTTTTTTCCATAATTGCTAAAGATTGTGGATTATCACTAGCCCAACACATAGCCCACACATCTTTTCGTTCTAACTTTCCACTTTCACTGTTTGTATTTGGACGAACTAAATTTTCGGATATATCCAGGACAGTCATTACTCCAGATACATCAATGATTGATAAACGCCTAAAAAATTAAAAAAATCAATTTATAGTGTAATGCTTCAATATAAAAATTTCTAACGTTGAATTGCAATTAATTGCCATTTTGTGAGGTCTAGTTGTTAATTTATATCGGTTACACAAAGCGCAATGTGGTAAGGCATAATGCTGTAAGATGCCTGATTCCCTTCCAATAATTAAAGCTCTATCAGTTGCAGTCACACAACAAATTGGATCAGTGGTCACATGTAAACTAACAGGTACTTCAGCATTTTGTTCAAGATCTTGAATTACTTCTACGGCACCTGATGGGTTATCATCGACATGATATAATCTACATTTCATGCGATGGGCTAAAATAAAATAAATGAATTTGTGACTAATGAAAACCATTCTTGTTACTTAAAAGTCCATATGATTTAGGAGTCTTATACTGCCAGATTAAGAAATTATTTTTTGAAGCTGCAATTACATAAGAAGAATTTATCGCTACGAATAATGGTTCTATATCGATATATTTTCCATCAACTGGAGTCCCTAATGTATTACAAAGAAGTAAACCATATTGCCCAGAAGTTTCTTCACTATCAGATTTAGTAACAAGAACACAATGATCACCGTAAGCTGCAATACCTAGGAGTATTGGAACGTATCTTGAATGACACTATAAATAGAGTAAACATATTAAAATGAACCTTTCATATCTGGAAAATGTTATTGAATGGGTTTATTATGTAGCACCTGATTGTTTGTAATATCCCAGAAAGTGATGCAAACACCTGCTTTTTGAGGTCGACATGATGTGTATACTACAGTTTTTTTAAAGTAGCACCATTTATAATCAGGCCTTATATTTGCAAAATAAACATATGAATCAACTGCTAATGCAACACGTAATGACCCTCCCTCCCATACGCAGCATGATATAGAATGTCCAGGTACTTTTAATGTTCTCAAATGCTACAAAAATTTGAAATTTTTTTAAATTTGAAATATTCAGTTAAAACAATCTTACATCTCCAAAAGGACTATAAAATTGTACAGCATTTGATTCTTTATCTCCATCAATTTGGCGACCAGCTACGGCAATTAAAGTTCCATTATGATTCCAACTACAATACACTGCAGTCATAGAAGTATCCACAATAATTGGATCTAAAATGTATTAGGGACAATAATTATATAAATTTAGATATTCTCTTTACTTACTGGGATCACTTTCATTATACATTAATTGCATTCGACCATTTTCATAACAAATGGCTAAACATGGACATAGTGCATGCATATATCCATGTTTTCCATTATACCAATCCAAACCGACAACAGGATTATGTAAAGATGGCATTTCCAAACATTGTATCTCTAGACGCATCTAAATAATATGACTAATTCAACTGATGTTGACTAATTCCACTCGAAAACCCAGCTCAAGTCTGGGTTTCGTTTGTACGTCAAGGTACAACTTTTAGAAAATTGGCCAAAAAATGATAAAGAAAACTAAGTTTCTTGCAAAAAAATCGGGTTTTCACTTTTTTCTTCCAAAAATTAATGGGAATCCAGTTTTTTTGGCAGCCCGAATCGGTAAAAAAGAAAAAAGATCGAAATCCAGACTCGACCTGGCCAACCTAGATGTTTTCGCGCAGAATTAGCCTTATACAGCTACAAACAATCATAATTTATTATCTATCAGGAGAAATTTAAAAAATATTATCTCTTTAATAATATATAATAATAATATGAATATGCTAGTAGCTTAAATACCATAAAGTTAAGAAGGAAAGAGTACAAAATTTAGAAAAGAAAACATACAAAGCCAGAAATAGTCCAGAAATGATTTTCATTTTAAAAAATGCCCATCAAATTTCTCTCAAAAAATGATGAAACGAATGCAGACATTTTAATTTTAATGTTTTAAAACTTTATTACAGTAATCTGAGAGCACAGTTAGTACTTCTGGGTGTCTCTTTCAAAATTTTTTTTTATTTCCAAAATATATAGCTTTCAAAAGGATTTAGAAAAAAAGGTTTTGCAGATCTACAAGATTTTTACTCACCACAAAATTTCCTTGATTGTCATATAAGTGTACTTGTCCATTCTGTAAACTAAATAGAAGCAATTTTCCATCCGGTGACCACTGCACACCGCTTAATTGCACAGATTTTAATTCTTTCCCCCAAATACGATTTCCATCCACTGAACCTACAATCACAGCTCCATCTTCATATATAATGCAAATTTTTAAACCATCATAACTCCAAGCCATCCCAACAACAGTAGATTTCTTTCGATTATTTATCATTTCTTCATACCTACAATAATAAATTTAAAGCAATAAAATATATTTTATTTAAATAATTTTTACCAAGCTCCCTTATATAACATCCAAACAATAATAACTCCATTTTGATCACTAGTTGTTAATTTTTTATGGGATTCATTCCACGTTATCACTCTTATGCTCTCATTATGTCCTTCAAGTGTTTGATTCATAGATAAGTTGCTAGAAGCTGCTAATCCTCTAGCTTTCGTTCCAGTTTCATTTTCATTACCTTAAATTTAAAAAAAAAATATTCATGCATGAAAAAAAATGCAAGGTAAAAGGTACCTGCATCGAGTTTCAATACTTTAAGCAGACCTTCTTCACCTCCAACTGCAATATATCCATCTTCTTTATTCCAAGCAATACAATGAAGTTTTGTATTGTTAGGAATCGCAATCTGGAATTTACATATTATTCATATATCAAATTTGGGTTTGAATTTTTAATCAGAAATTTTTTGTTGTATGGAAGAAGAAAAATATTGCTAGAATGTTGACATTGTAAAACTAAAGAAGGTATACACGAAAAGATTCCTTTAAATACAGAAATAGTTTAAATATCTAAAAGTGCTTAATGAAATGAATTAAAGAAAATAATAGAAACAAAGTGAAAGCAGCTATAAACTAAAATGCATTCAAATTGTTTTTTTTTTTGTGAATTATTTTCATTTGTATAGTTCATATTAATTAAATACAACCCCTAAGAATTTTTTAGTAAACTATATAGACTAATATAATGTTATTGGTGCAATTACTAGTGTTATTGTCCTTAAACCTTTACTACAGAAAATTAGTGCATTAATTAGTGCCCAAAAATGAATGTGATTGCTTTAATTAAAAAATATTTTATTGTAAAATAAACCTTTTTGCTTAAGTAAATGAACATTTTATTAAAATGATAATTTATGTTTAAAATTTTAAGCTTTCATGATGTGTTGTTTGTGTATCTGTTGATATGACAACCAAAAGGTCAGGGAAGTTTGAAGGATTACAGAGCCAGCAGTTGTCCAGTTGCCTTATTACTACTTTTACGACTACAAAAAAGTAACTCTGCACGAACCTAGAGTCATCTTTCATCTAATAGAAGTACTAATTTCAATTCAAATTTCATATTCACTACTATATAACTTTATTACAAAATTTAATTAAATGAACAAAGCTCTTTAAACAATCAAGTTTTCTTTTTAAATAAGAAAGTGACTACAATTATTTAAAAAAATTTCTTTAGTAAATTGTATCGAATTTAATAGGATTGGATTAAAACAAACTTCTCTGTTTTATTTAAGAACTTAAAAAAATGAAATTATAAGAAAGTTTCATATAAAGGGTAAAAGTTTTTTAATCTAAAAATCTCTCCAAGATTAAAATATCTTATTCTGCATCCTGCAACAATTTCCTTGTATCTTTGACCACATGTGTTACGGAGAAAAAATGATTAGTGGCTACATTAAAATAATTTTTTTCTGCCACATCAGAGTACTCTCTACTCTGTGTAGTCCAATATATTAAAATGAATAATTCGGTATTAGTAAAAACTTTTCTTCGCTCAATCCTAGATTGAAAATATTGGATAGTCTTTTAAGGAAACTTTTAATGTTTTTTGTGTTTTTAGTTTTTCCTCTGAATAAAAACAGAAGTTGTTGGAAAATAATGAAATTCCCTGTAAATAAAAAACATTACATATTTCAAGTATAAAAATCATATTTTAATTTAGAACCCAATATTTTACAAATTTTACAAGTTGAGGGTGTATATGAATATGTGTTTTAGTAATGCGGTTGCAATGTTATTTGTAATGAAGCACATGACATGATGTGATGATCTGATTATAAATCGGAGATCAACTTATCAAATTTTCAAAAATTTATTGACCACAAATTAAAATGCATACAGTTAAATGATGTTCCTATGCATTAAAATTGTACATAAAAAAATTAATCCGAAATATGAACACATTCACGAGATAACCTTAAAATTAATTTTAATTACATATTTGATTAGCTTCATTCGTTCAAGTGTATGTTTTGGTACTTAAATAGTCCTGTTAATTGGAAGGGAATGTTAGTACGGGGATTAACATAAGGTGTAATGTAAGTTCGTATAATTGTTTATGTTTTTTTTTTATTTAAGTGCAAAAATTATGACATTTTGTTCTAAATAAAAAAGCTTTTATAAAAAATAAATTTACGATTCGAGAATTATAACAAAAAAATGATAGTTAGAAAAAGTAAAAAGAAACGTGTATGATTCATTAATTATCAAGTCGAATATCTTATAAAAGCTGCCATGAGTCGCTCTCAGAGTCTGGTGGTTAAAATATAATTAATTCGGAGAAACTACCAGATTCTGAAGTCACATTCAACATATCAACAGTGCGTCACTCGGTGCTCGCGACACTCATAATCATTACATGTACAAAAGCAATCCTACCTAAATATTTATATAAATAGTATATTTCAATGATACTCTCTTCAATTAAAGAACTGAAAGAGGGAAGTCGTAACAAGCAACAACCGTCAACGGTTAACAAATCAATAACCAAGCCCATCTGGCAGTGTCAGGCCTATCCTAACTAAGCGATCAAAAGCAATGTACACGTACATATGAGTTCTTTTTCATTATAATACAGTAGAGATTCCACAATACATCTAATAACAATAATAAAAGGTAAAATACTTAAATCGTATTATAAAAAAATCTGCTGTTACATAAACAATCAAATTGTTTGTGTAACAGCAGAGCAAACTAAGTTTACAAAAAATATATATTATATATATTTATATATTACTATTAGATTTATGAACTTTAAATATTACAAACTAGAAATTAAAACCTAAAAATGGACGAATTGGTATCCAGTATCTGTTGGATAAAAAAAAAATTAAACGGAAGGGTTTGTAGCGGATGTGAGGTAATGGTATTCGAAGGGCTGGGATAAAGATAGAGAAAAGATCTAAAATCTTAAACATAAGTGGCTGCGTTAGGGGGTGGCTGCCGCATGTTGCTCGGCACATACTGTCCTATAAACGAGCCATCCTCAGTAAAACGACCTAAAATTAACAATACCCAATCACAATCAATTAACAATGCAAAAAAGCATTAGCTAATTATTCACATTTGTGCATTCACAAGTATTCCCAATATTTCATTAATTCTGCAGTACTATACTACGACCATATGAGATATTCATTTTATATACAATTAAAAATTATCTACCAACTCTCTAAAAGCAATTTTATGATTTTAAGTTTTATGAGAATTATAAGAACCAAACTTATTTAGAGTAACCGGATCAATTTTGCTTTTTCCCAATCCAAGAATTTAAAATATGAAATAAAACTAGATGAATAAATTTATGTTTTCCAAAAATTTGATTAACAATCAACTCAAGACGAATGAACTTATTTGAAGAGGAGTTCTAGAAGCATTTTCATATTTCTTCTAATATAATTCTTTAAGATAAAGATAGTGTTAACTTAGAAAATGAAAATTTGAAAAATATAGTTCTACAGGGTTATGAAATAACAAATGGGAAATACCTACGAATACAAAAATTAAATTAAATCAGTTAAGTATATAAAATGTTGCAAAACATGCAAATACCCATCACCACCAAATTTGTTAGTAAAACACAAAACTGTTAAATAAAACATAACTGATATTCTTACTTCATTTTTAAACTAAAGTAGCAAATCCTTGAGATGTTGTTTCACCTCCTTTTTTATTACGGCCGTATTGACCTATGAAGGATCCATCTTCATTCATACCCTCTATTTATAAAAACAATTTATTTAAAACAAAACAAAAACAAAATAAAAAAACTTAAGAAAAACAAGCTTTACCTGTATCACCTTCGCCGTATTCTGCCATGGAATCTGTATCACTTTCTGGTCCGGGCTTTGGTTCACTAGCCGTCGATTTAGCATCTAAAGGTTGTGAATATTCATGGAAACCACCCTCATCGGGGTAATCATGTCGACCATTTGCTTGTTCCCTTTCGTGCACGGCGTATTTCCCGCCACGATTCCGTTTAACAATACAAACAATAATCATAACCAATAATAAAAATGCTATAGCTAACATCATTCCTATAAACCAACCGGCTGTGGCTACATTCTCACGTGGTTGAATTATTGGTCCTTCTACTCCATATGTATCGACTTCTTGGGTGTGGCTTTCAGTCATGTGATTTCCATCCACTGCAACCACAATGAATTCGTATAATTCACCAGGTTGTAATCCAGCTACTAACAAATAATCTTCGTTCATTTCTGGAGGAGTAGTTTCAAAGTTAGCATCTCCCTTCTTCTTATATTTAACAAAGAAATGAGAACCAGGTCGTTCAAGATCTGGAACCCATGTTACTTTTATCGTAACTAAATTACCCTCTGCAGGTTCTCTATGCCACGTAAAACTAGGAGTTGCTGGTCTTGCAACACCCACACCACGTGTCTCACGTTCTATGAAGTACCTAACAAAAATCAGTAATTAATCATTAGAATGTTTCATTAAAAAAATTATATACTTTTTAGATTCGCCTGCTGATGTCGTAGCGCTAATATATAATCGATATTTAACATTTGGTTGTAAACCTGATAATTTCGCCCTTAATTGATTCGGGTCTGATATTTGTGGTTCTCTAGCAATTTCACTTCCTACTGAAGTGCCATTCACAATTGCATAATAAATTTTGTAACCGGTTAAGATACCATTTGGCTGATCAGGTTTCTTCCATGATAACAGGAAAGCGGAAGAACCCATTTGATATGCTTCCAATGATGACATTTGTCCGGGAACTGGAAAAATTTTTTTTTTTATTTAATTTCCTTTTAATATTCTAAATTTTTAAATGATGTTTTAGGTTCAATATACTTAAAAATTTTTACATATTTGGTGTTGTAAAAATATAAAAAATATTTTATTTGGAAATGTTGAAATACTTTTAAATACAAAAATTTACTCACCTCCCTCTGGAGTATCAAAACTAAGGGTTTCACTAGGTGGTCCATTAAATTTCCCATTGTAAACATAAACTTGAGCATAATTCTTGCTAAATGGTACAAAATTGGTAACTAAAGCTCTATTAGCTTCACCCTGTACTTGTATTTCACGATGTCCTAACCTATTTTCAGTCCAAGTTTTGATTTTGTAACCTTTAAAATGTCCTCGAACCGTTCCAAGTTCGACTTTATTCCAACTAAGTAATGCTGTTGTTGGTGATTGAATTTGTATCATAGTAAAGTTGCTAGGAGCTTCAGTTGGTTCGTTTTCACCTGAATATCCAATTACTTCTTTTGGGGACACATTTGCTTCTCCTAATTCGTTCATAGCCGTAACTTTGATTCTATATTGTTGGAAGGATGGTTGGTCATTAATTACATACTGACTTCTGCGCCAGTCAGGAATATCTACAATTTGGTAATCAGTTCCAGGAATATCACGTTTCCAAGCTACTCTATATTGAAATTTAGGTGCATTGTGATCAATTTCAGGCATTGGGGTCCATCGAATTACCAAATTATTTGGTTGATCCCCTTCACCTTCGACTTTATCAGGATTTTTATGGGGAACTTCGGCTTGAGTAGTGCACACATCTGAATGTGCAGAAGGTATTGATGGTCCAATTTTATTCCAAGCAATAACACGGAAAGTATAGTTTGCCCATGGACTCATCGGTACATTATAAGTCATATCGGCAGCAGGAATGGTATCGTAAGCAATTTCCCATGTATCAGGAGTGAATGAAGTATTATATTGCAAAGTGTAGTAAAGAATTGGGGCACGGTTATCACCTGTAGGTAACCAATGAATAGTTGCATCCTTTTTGTTACAGGTAATACCACGCATTTTTGGTGCATTTGGAACGTCTTGTACTGTTAAAGTAGCTTGTGCTGATGCTTCATCTAAAGGTGTTCTTGCAACGCAAGTATAAGTACCTGAATCCAGTTCTATACTTTTTGTGATTGTTAAGGAATAATCAGAAGTTTTTACAAATCTTGGTTCCCCATCAAAATCAATTGGCTGTCCGTTATTCATCCAGATTATTTCTAACGGTAGGGAAGGATCAGTAACTGCATTGCAGCGGAACGTTACTTGTGTACCAGCTGGAACTTCAATATCCTCTGGTCCATCACTGATATAAGTATGGGCCTTTACTGAAAACGTGCAGGAGGCATTTGCTCTTCCAAATTTATTCTCTGCATAACAAATATAATCTCCTGTATCATCAAATTGCACTGTTTCGATATGCAAATCACCATTACTTAGAACTTTAAACCGACCTCCAGTTAATTCACGCCCATTATGCACCCATTTTACTTCAGGCTTAGGTGCACCAAACACTTTACATGTCATATTAATGCTACGTCCATCTACAGCTTCTTGATCATGAGGGGCCTCAGTAATTTCAGGAGCCAATGCTAGTACATTTACATAGACATCTTTATACACGTACCCGATGGAATTGGTTGCGTTACATCCATAATTGCCAGTATCTTTCTTCACTAATTTTTCAATTATAATGTTATTTGTGCCAACTTTACGTCTTGGATTTGGAGGTGCTTCTGAAATTGGTTTACCATTGTGAATCCATTTGATTTGTGGTTTGGGTACTCCAGAAGCAGCACAACGGAATTCAACAGTTTCATCCTCTGCTGCATTAATAATTTCTGGCTCTTCTGTGAAGTACGGTACAGCTTGTACGCTAAGATGCATTGAATGTGATTTAGCTTCCCCAACACCATTACTAACATGACATGTATATGTTCCTTCATCATCAAAATCAACAAATTTTATAAGTAACGATTTCCCGTAATTATTTTGTGTTATTCGTTCCGAAGATTTTATAATTTTTCCATCTTTCTCCCAAACTGTTTGCGGAAGTGGTGTTCCACCGAATATACAAAATAGTTCAATTTGTTTCCCTCGATCTGCCACCTCATTTTTACGTGATGCATATTGGAGGAGAGGTGGATGCTTATTTTGAGAGGAAGATACACCCGTCGGGACGACTTTAAGAAGCACTCGGTTTCCTATTTTATATTCTAATTTGGTTGAAGATGCTGCAGCGCAGGCATACATAAAATCATCGCTTGCATCCTGCCTTGTTAAATTTGAAAACCACAGATTACCTTCAGGATCTAGAGTCATTCGTGAATTATTAATAGTTTTTAACCCGTCAGACATAAATTGCACAACCCAATATACTTTTGGTTTTGGCCAACCATCTGGCGGTTGGCAAGTTAATTTGAATGGATCGCCTTCTTGCCCACTTACAGGCAATATAGGTGTGTTTTTGAAAGAATTTAATTCTGCTTTACGCATAAAAACAGAATTTGATGTTGCTACACCATATTCATTTTCAGCAAAGCACTGATATTGCCCCAGATCTTCATCTTGTGGCTTTGCAATTGAAAGCGTACCACGACCTGGCTGTTGTGACATACGGTCATCGTATGTTTGCCAATCGAATGGCTTTCCGTTCTTAATCCATCTATATTTTGGAGCAGGTTCACCCACAGCCTCGCATTCTATATAAAATGGTTTATCATTTTCATCTATTCCTACTTGGAAAAGTACTTCATCAGTCGGTGGTTGTTTCACTATCCGGGGTGGAGAAGGTACTGTAAAAAAAAATAAAATTCAATAAAAAAAATGTTAAAAATGATTTATGTCAAAGAACGTACTTTCCCTAGCTTCTATCGTGACCCCTAGGATCAACAACACCAGTAATGTCCTATCCAACATCTTTCAGCAACTGTAACGGAAAAAATATTTTGAAACCTTTCACAGAATCACAAACACATTTACAATAAATAAAACTTACAAAAGATCTTTCTATTATAATAGTTGCTCATTAAATGCAGTCCAGATGATATATTAGGCTTGTTTAAAAATAAAATTTTTATGAATAATTTTTATCCGCATGAGTCAAACTGCATTTATTTCATACAGAACAATGCTATTATTAATTATCAATCAAATACCACCGATAAAGCAAATTACTAAATTAATTTTCTATTGCTCCATTTTTATAAACAACTTGTAAATTACCAAAGAAAATAATCGTTATTGTACTGAACAATCGATTTTAATTAAAATTTTTCTCAAAAAAAAAAAAAATTTAATTATACAACTAAACATTATTATATTAGTTTTCATTCCATCTGAATGAGATCAACAGGTCAGAAACTTTATGAATACTCAGTCGGGATTATGAGGACCTGCATCAATTAGAGCATACCCCACAAGAAGTAATCACTTTAATAAAAGACAATTAATTCGTGTTTACTCTTGAGAGACACTAGCTTTAAACATAGGGCTAATTGAAGCATAGCTTAATTTTTCTTTATTTAATCTTAGTTTTCTTCCTTTTTCTAAATTGTTTATAATTTATAAAATTTATAAAAAGTTAATGAAAATTGGTTTAAAAAACACTAAATAGTGCAATTTTTTTTACTTTGAACAAATTATTAATTAACAATTTGTAGAATACCATGCTACCTCATTCTAATCAGTGTATTATCATTACAAAAAAGAAAGACAATCAATACATAGTACAAAAGTACACAAAAGAGATCAAACGCATTCAAAATTTCAATAACATCTTTATCATATTATGTGATCTTGTATAGTGAAAATAATACTAGTTATTGATTCGTATCTAAATTAAGGTACATTCAATAGGGCGACATGAAAGTCGTCACAATACCCTTCTCATTGGGGTGCAATGAAACCTTCTCTTATAATCTCATAAGGAAACTCACTACAGCTCATATTCAGTTAGATTTAATTCGTATAATTTAAAACAGTGTAATTTCTTTAAATAATCTAGGAAAGAAAATAGTACCACTTAAGATGTACAACTAATAATACACAATCAATTAGATTGTTTATAATTTTCATTAATAAAATATTGTAAAACCAGTTGAGAATAAAATAATTTATTAAAAATCGTGTTTTCTATATTTTTTTTTTTTTAATCAGATGGACACTTTCTACAGGTACAAGATAAAGAAATTTCTTCAATTTTTATTAAAAAATGTCTACAATTTATTTAATTTTCGTCTCGCAATGAGTAAAAGTGAGATGTAACGATGGTGGATTGTATATGTTACAATGAAATTGAATAATAGATTTTTTTAAATTTCTTCGGTTTTCATTAATAATAATTTTAAACAATTTTCGGATGACAATTAGTGGATGTGAGATGTAACGATGGTGAATTGTATACGTTAGAAAGAGATTGAATAAAAAAAATTGGAGTTTCTCTGGTTTTCATTAATAGTTTCATACAATTTTCTGAGATTTTGATATTTTCTTCATAATTTTCAAGTCATAATTGGTGGAAATGAGATGTAACGTTAGTTATTAATATTTTATTTCATTTTTATAGGTTGGCATAAAACGACAACAAGTTTCATAACCGACCTATTTCATGGATGATTTGATTGAAATATTTCAACTTCATTACTTATTTGACAAAACAGAAATTAATGGCGGAAAATTAAAAAATTTCATATTTTCTCCCATTTTCGAGGTGTTCCTAAACAGGTACCAAAATACGACAAAGGAACAACCCCCATTATTTTTCGATGTACTTTCCGAATATTCAATCAGAATACAAAAATACATCAAGATAACAGAGTCCACATACACACAAAGACATTCAGATTTCATATACAAACTTTTCAAGTTCTTCTTTGCCTTGATATTACTTAGTTACGGAAATGACACTGGAACAATTCATGCGATTACCTTACAAATATATAAAATATTATGTGGTTATATTAAGATGTACTGAAGAAGTGCTTTGCTATAAACATAGGAATTTGGATTGGAATGTATCCAAATGGCCCAAGGTCCATTCTAATCTTATATCTTTGATTAAATTAGAGTTAATAGTATAAAGGAGCAATAGAATACTAATAAAAGACTCAATTAAATAGGAATCTCTAACAATTGATGAATTAGCACATGGTGTGTGGGTGGAGCTAACCGCGCATGTTTTAAAACATGACTGGAATGTAAATAATGGCAAAATAATATCAATAAGTTAGAAAATTGTCTAAAATTTTATGTAGGAAGTTTTGGGAAAGGATATTGCATGTTTATTGGTGAGAGAATTGGGAATTTATCGCTGACATAATTAATAATCAAAGAATAAATTTATAGATGATATCATCTTGAATGTCTGGAGGTTAGCATGCAATGACATCACAAGGGAAATGGTTTATTTTAGCTGTAATTTCGTGAGGAATTGCTGTTTTATGATAGGTGTGGCCCTTGTTGGATGTCTTTTTATGAATATTTCAATACGGAAATGTGGGAAACCCGAATCGTAGTGCGAGTAGCTAAATATAGAGGCAAATGACACCAAGGATTAATCACACCTGTCTAGCCATTGGAAACTATAGCAATGCATTAGAGTTAATCCCATGGATTGTGAATAATAAAGCCTTTTAAGTAATCCCCCATGCGGTTTTGTTTAAATTAAATTTGTTGTGTTTTGTTGTAAAAGGGCACCATTCATAAAAACTCGTTCAATAAACGAGCAGTCGGGGTTTTCCGTTTAATGGTCGCGTTCGGATCGAATTAAACCACAAACACCTGAACTAATTAAATGAAAAATTATCAATTATTCATACCAGATTAGATAAGATATTGCTATTTATCCATAATCACTAGAACGGACTATTGTTTCAAGTAACAAACACAACAGAGATAGGTGCGGCCGTTGCGATCGTGTCACTGTCACTGTTGTTACTTCACTCCCTCCCCCACGGCAAGATTACTCCCAAAACAGTCAAATGACTAACAGAAATTATTCATCAAATATCTGCAATAAATATTCGCACATTTATTTTTGCAAGTAAACAATACTTTCTCCACCGAATCTATGCAGAAACTGCGAATACAATGAATTCTTTGACAGACGCTTTAACTTTACAGGAGTGCCAACCTTCTTCTTACTCAGACCCACTTTTCTACTTAAAACGCTTAAAACCTTATATTACTTTATTTTCGCAAGAATTTTAATTCATTTCTAATTATAGACCAATTACTAATCTTATGTTTCCATTTTTTTTTCTGTACGAATTATTTTGGTTTTATCTTAATGATTATGAAAATAAGTCATCGCTTAAATATGTTTGAATAATTTATTAGTTGAGTAACGCAAATAAACAAACAAATATGCATAATTGCATATAGCTGGTGTTTTGTTTTTTTTTTCTCTTCAATTTCCGTTCTTTTTAGATTATAGCAGCGAAATAAATTAACCTACTTTTAGATTTAAAAATAGAGCAATGCCAACAACGAAGCAATGGATCAATTTTGAGACGATAAAAAATGATATCATCCCCTTATAATTTTACGAATTAATTTTTTTTAATATTATCAACCCTGTAACCTGTTGTATTTTATACTTTTCATTAAAATTAAAATATTAGCAGAGGGCAGGGAAAATTCGAGGAGTAAGTAGACGATATTATTTTGTCATAGTTTTATTTACTTTTTTAACCGCAATTTCATTTTTCTCCTTAGAAGAATTATGATCAGTTCTATTTTTTGCCTGCCGCAGTCCTTATCAATTTTTTATTATTTTTTTTTATTTTCCTATTTGAGGTGTATATCTAATCTATGCTTCCGGTAAAAAAATCAATAAGGGACTGTGAATTTGAAATAGGGTGTAAAGAAAATAGGATAAAATATGGCACTTCAGATCAAATAATATTTAGAAAACGATTAACAAATGAATAATTCCAAAAACGTACACATTGAATTAAGATTTGGCTTGTTTGGTTCGAAGAGTGAACAGTTAATGAACAGTTACACCAAGGACATATAGAAAAGGACGCGAATATTTCAATGTTTTTAAGCTTGGGAAAAAATTGCATATGGTGTAAAACAGATTTCTGCTATAAATAGGTTGATAATATGGTTTTGCAATTATTTTGGAGTAAAGCAGTATTCCCATATCCAGGGCTTACGATTATCACGATTTAATAGAAAAAACAATTTTTCATTGAAGATGAGATTTTTTGAAAATTTTATTAATTTTTAACTTATGAGTGGAAGAAAGATGAAATGATTTAGGATTTAATTAGAGGGAAAGAGATGGAATGATGGAAAATTAGAAATTGGGTCGTTTTTCAAATTCGAAGATCTCAATATATTTTTTATGAGGAGTCAATTAATTTATAGAATTAATTAATTGATTCGCTATGAAGTACCTTCCTTTTTTGACCTTATTTCACCAAAAGTCCTACCTACTTATCAATTTCATTCATCAATCCACAACAAATCTATCTCAGATTAGATAATATTTACGATTCTGCGGCTGTTATATAATTGGATTGACCCAAATATTATTTATTTGTAAATATTTAAATATTATAACGGTAAAAAATGAGTCATTCGAATTAGGTAGTAGTAAATTGCATAATTCCATAAATGTACATTAAAATATTTTATTTTAATCAATGTAGGTTAAACTAAGTTGTTGCTCGATTTAATTCATTAGAGCAAAATGATAATTTTCTAATGAATTCAAACGAAAAATATTCTTTATTTAATGAAAAAATTAAATGTGTGTGAAATTTGATACATATAATTGTAGACGCACTGAGGAAGGTTGGCAGCATTGTCGACCATGTTGCCAGAAGGATAATATTATTGGTATATTAAAGTTAAAATTAAAAAAGCTCTTTAAAATTATTCCATGAATTATAGACAAATATATTTTCAATATTATCTTCATGAAAAAATTAGTTTCTAAAAATTTTCTAAATGTTTTTATAATAAAAAGTGAATTGTTCTATAGTGGTTTAGATGTAAGATAATTTGAGGGACGCTTTTCAGTGTGGGACAAACAATTCAAATGTGGGACTGTCCCATCTAATGTAGGATGTCTGGTTGCCTTAATAAAGATATAAGGCCCTGTATAAAATTACATTTATATAAATGGTTTTTTCAGATTTACTGCTATCTAAATATATATTTTTTGAAAGTTCATTTAAACCTTGTTTGCTGTTTGTTAGAATGTATCTGGCAACATTGTTTGTATATGCGCAGTGTGGAAGTTCAATTAGTTGTTCTAGTCGAAATCGTTCCAGTAATCGCCATTACAATAAAGAAAAATGTTCCGCAATTCCTTAATTCGTGCACACTCTGTGCTAAGAAGTGTTATCACGAAACCTTCAGTATGTGCTCCAGCTGGTTCCAGATTTATGTCGTCACATAATACTGAAACAGATGAACAATTCGATAACAGGTAATTACGTAATTTAACCTAAAACTAGCAACCTGCAATGTCTTATTTTTTAGATATGAAGCCTATTTCAACAGAAACGATATTGATGGTTGGGAAATTAGGAAGGGTATAAATGATATTTGTGGACAAGATCTTGTACCCGAACCAAAAATTGTTGTTGCTGCCTTGAAGGCTTGCCGCAGGGTTAATGATTTAGCTTTGGCAGTACGTTTTATCGAGGCTATTAAGGATAAATGCGGTAGTAAAGTGGATGAAATCTATCCATACATCATCCAAGAAATAAGACCAACCCTTACAGAATTGGGAATTCCAACACCTGAAGAATTAGGCTACGATAAGCCTGAACTAGCCCTTCAAAATGTTTATGATATTCATTAAAGCATTGCTATTCTATTAGTGGAATTTCAACTGTGTTAAATTATTTTTAATTAACGGTATAATAAATAGTACAGATTTATATTGTTTTTGTTTCATTAAATATTCTTTTAAACAAATTTGTTTCATTTTTTGAAAAAATCAAATCAGAACTTTAGAGAAATGAGCTTCTTGTTAATCTTTCCAAAAAGCTGCAAGCTTTTATAAAGACAAAAATTGATCGATAATTTGTTAAGGAGCTGTTTTTTTTAACATTTACTTTGACTAGACTAGAGAAACAACTTATTTATTTATATTATGATTTAGAATTAACACATACTAACAAATGGAAATAACAAAATGTGTTCATTACATTTTTGCCTGGATAGAATTGAACAATTTTTTAGTGTATTTATATGATTTTAACCATTTTTAAACTTTTGGATTTTTTCTTTGTTTAGAATGATTCAAAGAATAATTTACATTTTCAAAATTTGCATTTATCCTTGTCTTTTTCAAGATCTTTAAAATCCTCATTTTTTTTTCAATGAAAAAATTTGGCACAATTTCTTTCTATATTATTTTTTGATATTGCACAAGACACTAAAAACTATCTGTAAGGTGTTATCAATAATATAAATTTTACATATTTTCATTAAATTAATTTAATACCAGTAAATTGTGGGTGTGGATAATATAACAACAATATGGATAAATCATGTTGGGATTGCATAATTCAATAAAACAAAAAATCTGCGACCAATAATAGTAAAATTAAAAATGAAGATAGCGATCATGTCGATGGCATTGCTGTTTTTGGAAGGAATGCAAATAAAAAAAGCAAAAAACTAAGTACATTGTATTGTTTATTTATTTATTTGGTAGTGTATAATTATCTGTTAAAAATTCAAAGTACGAGCTCTATAATTTCACAGACATAACAAGAAATTTAACAGCATCAATGCCTCGCAATCACACCACCGTTCTTATAATACAATTGGTATAAAATACTTTTTGCTTTGTATCCTGTTCTTTAAGATATTCTATACCACGTTCGTTACTGAATGAACACAATTAATTTTTTTTGGAAAAAAAAAGTAACAAATAAATTTCGTGCACAAATAATAAAATAAAATTTACACCTGGAAAATATAAAATAAACGTAACTTGAAGATCGTGATTAAAATCGTAAATTAAAAACGTCCGTTAATATCGGAATGACTTTTGGAATCCCCGAAATTACTACCTGCCAAGAGATTCCGGAAAACTAACGAATAATTTACTTTACAGTGGGCTAGGTTTCAGATCACGCTTACATCTCACGAAAAATTACAATAAAAAGATTGAATACATCTCCAAAATAATTCAACACAAGTTATATAAAAATATTTTATACACTTATTTAAATACAGAATTTTAAAGGTAGATAAGCAGTTACTTGGAATAACAAATATTTTGTATATTTACGACATTAAATTCACAAATGCCGACTTATTACTTTAAAAGTTTCATTTTATTTATCCATTCCTCAAATTGCTAAATACTTAAAAATTTACTCAGGCCTTATCCTTACTTAGTTAATGTTTCGGGTCTTATTTTAATTTTTTTTTTTGTTACGTGATGAATAAGTTGCATGAAAATCTGCGGATGTGGTATATAGTAGTATCATTACGCTTTTGTTTCTTATTTAAATATAAATAAGTGTGCAAAAAAATTTATAAATGATTGTGCTCTGAACACCTTGTCCAATGACAAATGTCGTGACGTGAGTCATTCCTGAAAAAGGTAACAAAAAACGATAAACCTAAGTCTACATACTAAAATTATAGTAGGTACATATTTTCATGCCTTTGGCACAGACTGCAACTTAAACAACCGCTCCTACAACTATGATTTCAACCCACAGATGGCACACTCACAACGACCACAACAATATTATATACAAGGTGCAGCACACGTGCAACCAACTTTAGCCCTGTTCACTTATTATAGTTTCTTCTGTTTTCACATCGGCAATACTGGCCATCGCTTTAGTAAGCACGGTCGCATCTTTTAGTGATAACACTTGTAAAACTTGAGGTGCGCCTTCCCCAGAACTTTGGATCATCATTGAATGAGTCGTCAATCCTCCAGGTGCCACTGTTAATGTTTCCATACCATCTGAACTATTTGGTTCTACTTTTGGAACTTGCACCACTGGAGTAACACATACTGTCCCATCACTATTTGTATGCAAGTGTTGTATATTCGCCACCATAGTTTGGTACATCGATGCTGATACCGGAACTGTTATTACTCCACTTACTATAAAAACACAATTTACCGAATCATTAGAACGATCACAAAAATAGATCTAATAAACAAAAGTTAAAAATTCACTCGAATTTGAAATTAATAAAACTACCATGCAATTAATTGCAAAAATAATTATCAGAAACCAAAGTCATATTTATGTAAATATAAAAAAAAATTATATATTCAATTCTTTCATTTCAAACGGGAACGTAATTGTGGTAATGCATTGTGTCACTTTACACAGTGCAACTGAACAACCGACTTTTATTAAAATTAAACTTGCTTTTATACAATACAAGATGTAATTACAGCTGTTGATAACATTGAAACAGATGCTGAATCAGTGGGAAATATTTGAATATTAAATAAACGCCAATTCAGTGGATTTAAGGTGATATGCTATTTCCCACAAAGCAGGTGCTAATTGAGTTTCTGTAAACATATATGTATTTATTTAAGATTAATTTCTTTCGGCCTGATTATGGTGAATACATAATCCAACAGCATACAACAAATGAATGCAAAGTAGAAAAAATAGTGTAAATTCATTCAGAACGCTTTTTAGAGAACTTGCATAAATGTCCAGTACAACGTATCATATATTCTTATGTAACACTTATTTAACACATTTACTGCCACCACATCTATCACGTATAATGGTCAGATACGTTGAACAATTCATCAATTTACTTACACACATCTTACAATATAATAAAATAATGCTGCAGTCAAAGTCAACCTATTAAAATGAAATACAGGAAGTTATTAATAATTACCATGGCCATCCTCCCCTGTTAGGATAATTTGTCCTTCTGAATTAAGAGTGGCTTCCGTTACAGAATTTAAATCCATAACTTCAGTTTGACCTCCTCCTTCTCCAATAGTTTGGATTGTATCACCCTGGGCTGATTGAAGTGTAGCCATTCCTTGAACGTGAGCTGTAGTACCATCAGGCAATGTGATGATAGGATTACTTGGATCAACTTGCACTATGCTAACTGTACCATCAGGGTTTGTTATTGTATGTAAAACAGTAGGTGCATATTGTGTAGTTATCTGGAAAAGATTGTTGTTAACATGTGGAATAGGGTCTTTAATTGGACAGTATGTTACTAGAAGACTACAAAACCAAGCTAGCACACCCTTGAGCAACTAAATAAAAATTGTAAATTTAAAAAAAAATAATAATAAAAGTAATAATGAAAGTCAACTAAGAAACACGTGACAACATCTATAGGTGGTTTGGTGCTACGAACATCGACATCTGAATTATAGCCGGTGGGGTCGAGGCAGACCTGCGCCGAGGAGCCCGACATGGCATCAGGCGAGGCAGATATGATCTGCGGGGAGCCGTTAGCTTGGATCTGTATCTTATGCATCCCAGTGGAATGCATCTTCAAAACGCTACCAACATTTGCATTTGCCGTTGCAGCAGCATTTGCTTTCTCGTCTTCTTCTGTAAAAGCGGGTAACAAGTCCTCACGTCCATGATATTTGTAACAATTGATTACTATTTGTCTTAAAGCGTGCGTCCAAGAGATCTGAAACAGAGTAATGACTTATTACTCTTCAATTATTTTTCATAGTCAATACATGACCTCAAATTTTAGAAATGACCATGCAACAATTGAGCATGTCCCTACATGACATACCGAAATTGCATCATGTAAGGGGCATTTTGCTTCTTTTATATAAAGATACTACATACAAACTCCAATTCCTATGAAGAACCCAATACAGATTAAAGGGATTGCAGGATCTCAAACGGTGATGGAGAAACTACTGGATACAGGTAGGAAAAGTTTTGGACGGATGGATGATTTTTCTTCAGTGTGTTAATATAATTTATCTGTGACATATATAAAAAACCAAATTAGATCAAAATACTCAATTCTAGCTGATTAATATGACACTATTCAGAAAAAAAGTGCTATAAAAGAGACAATCATAGAAAATTGCAACTAATCAATCTTAAAACTGATTAATGACGCATTCAAAGTCAGGAATATATTGTTATAATTTGAAGATAATTGTACTTAGTCTTAAATACTGCACTTATCACATCTTATTACAAGAGTTGTAATTAAAAAAAAAATTATATTTAAAAAATTTGTATACATACTCGAATAACGTGATAAGAATGTTGATATATTTTAATGTATAACAAAGTGATAAAAACCGAAAATGCAATAATGTACACGTATCAGTGAATCATTATTTCTAAGAAATATAATTAAGGTGTTAATTATTTTCAAAACATACATTCAACATAGATAAATTAATTAGAATGACTTATGTTACAAACTACTGCACATGCAAATGTTTCATGCTACTTTTTAGGCAAAAATGGAGTGAACGACCAACTTTTTTCAAGTTGTGCTTAATTTTTTTTTAAATGGATATATTACTCTTACTAAAGGTTTACTACATATTTGACTTTTTTCCGGTTCGAATAGATTAGGCCTGGTTTCTTAATCGTGCATTCAAGTCGTAACTTTAGCTACAGTGAAGTATACCTTAAACTTTAATTCAAAATGGTATTTAAGAGTAGTCCATTTAATAATGAAACTAAACACATTTTAAATGTAGCTAAGTTAATATATTATGGTGTTAAACTGATATTTATTAAAATATAAATTAAACTCCATTTTGTATTGAAGTAGTTTCACTTTAGTTAAAGTTAAGTTTAGTGTATAATTATTGAAACTGGCCCTTAATTAAATGAATTCATATGTAGTGTCCAATGTTTAATTGGTTGCTCAAAAATTATTATATGGTCAAAGACACAGCATCCATAAGTAACGCACACTTTAAAATTCTCAGTTATCGTATAAAATACATTCATTATTAACAATGTTATGTATTTTTAGAATATACACACATTTAGTTTTTGAAAATTTAAATTATTTAAAATGTTTGACTCATTTTGAACTTGTAGGTTTAATTCTTTTTTTTAAAGAAAGATTATTTTCTGCCAAATTAAATTACGAAAAATATTCTTTGGTTTGCATCAGAAATTTTTTTAACAAAAATATTATAAAATCCTTTTAAATGGATTCAGATGTAACATTGTAAAGTAAATTATTTAAAGATATTATATATCATATTAAAATTTAAGGAGAAGGTGAGATCATGCTACCAGGGATTAACCATAAATCTATTGGTGAGAATGTAACCAGATTTATGCTTAATCCAAGACAATAAGATGGTTGAGTAGATGTAAGTTATACCTTATTTACCTTCTGTTTTTCATCTTCACTGCGTGCATCCATTCGAACGTTGGCCCATGGAAGTTCTTTAGGCCACCAAGGAGGCCTAGTGGATTCACGTCCCCATCCCGGTTTTCCTCTCCCAGTAGAATATTTCAACATTAGTGGTATGAATGCACGTAATTGGGCTTGCGTCATTTTCTCAACAGGTGTAGGTATGCCATCAATGATGAGTGGAGGCAATTCAAATAAAGTTGGATCATCTTGTACCGGAGGGGGTGCTTGGTGCGCTAATGCACTTTCTAATTCTTCCATAATCATGGATCTTAAATTTTTAATAACATCTTCTAAGGGTTTCGCACCAAATACTTTATAACTAGTGTTGGGTTTACCGGGTGTCGCAACTAATACTATAGCTTGTTGTCCTACTCTCGTTGCAAATTCGTCTATGGTTTGTCGAAGTTTACGTAGCAAACGATTCTGTTGTCTTTTCCTGATGGAGGGATTGGTCTCGAAAGAATGAGGTCGTTTGCGTTTTTTCGCGGATACGATTGCAGCTGCTGCTGCTACTCCTACTGGACCTGCTGCGGCTAATTGGGCTGTCACTTCATCCCCCATCGCAGCAGACATAAGGTCACCCCCTTCATCATATCCGGATCCAGGAGATGATGGACAATTATCATCATCATCATCTGAAGCCCCTGAGAGACCAGTTGGAGAACCCACCACCATAGCGATCTGATCTTGTTGACTGCCGTTAGACGTATTCATCATCACCATTTACATCAACCCGGAATGCAGGGTAGCCTCCAGCTGCGTGAGAGAACAGTATTAAATCCCAAAACACACACAAACACTTAATACAGCTAAAGAAAACACCACAACTAACCTCAAAGAGTAAAGTGCTTTATAATAATACTCTCCTATTGTTTTCATGTTTCATAAACATCTAATAAATATCCAGAGTAGTATAAAATCAATAATTGATGTCCAATCCCCTTCCCCCTCATATATTCAAGGAGTAACAATGCATTGGATGTAGGGTAGTAGAGAAATGATTAAAATTAGGAAGATGTTTGTTTACCAATTGAGCATTGAGGAAGTATGATGTTAAAAAAATAAACAACGAGCGAGTAGCTGGCGGTGAAACGCGGAATTTTGATAAATTTGTGCTTGGCTTGACATGAAGATGGCTACCCTATAAGTTGCCCTACGCCGAAATTTGTCATGTAGCAGGGCCCATGCCCTCACCATCCATTAACAAACGGATGAAGAAAAAATAAGAAAAAAATTAGAGAATCATGCTGGAGCGACTCGCGCTGAATCGCGCGTCCACCAGAAGCGGAGCAGGCCCAGTTAAAATTATTAGTACGGCTGCGTACGCACCTGCGTGTATGCAATGCATTTAATAGAAAAACATGTCTGGCACTGCACAACAGTTTATTCCCCGTGTTATTTCGCATATTTGCCGAGATTCTGGTCGATTTGACGACATTTTCACCACAGTTATCAGTCGACATTCACCAGCACTCACATTGTACGTCACATTCTCGAATATCGATCGGTGGCCGCCACTGAATGTAATGTCCGACATTATTTCGAGCACAGCCATATTTTACGAGTCTGCGCAATTCTAATATTGAGCGAGCAATTACAAAAACTGACATACCTGACTCTTTCCGAATCCAAATTTGTTTCATAGTATTCACAATTTTTTAACGAGTACCCATTTTTCAGCACTGGAACACTCTTAAAACCATGAAGGATATCGCTATTGCCGTAATCACTTATGCATTCTACTGAAATAGTTTGGGCGGCGATTCACGTTTGATTTTGATTTGTGGCGCCATCTTCAATCTGTAAGCCGCATTTCATTTTCACCCTTCCTTCTACCGTTTCATTAAAGATGGCATATAACGCGCAAGTAAATTACCAACTTAAAATAAAAGAGCGTTGCCAACCCCTGGACAATTTTTCTTTGTGAAAAACATAATTATATTCCTTCTTTTTAATCGTTTTGCTCTTCACACTTCCTGAGTTTCTTATTGTCCTCCTGATCAATTTCATTATGTTTATTACTTTTGGTTTTTTATCTTTTAATAATAAATTTGGGGCAATTCTTTCTTCCTACTAGCAAGTTAGCTTATCTTACTCTTTTTCTAATGTTCCTTCTGATTGAAGTTTTATTTTGTTCTTTTGGTTTTTAAATTTAATTTTTATTTTCTTTATTATTTTGAATATTATATTTCAATCTAAGATATCAAATGCTTTTTTTAGTTCTGCAAATGTTACGATATTGATTGGAGTATTGTTTTGCTTTTTCAGTCTTTTTGACTTCTTCTTTCTCAGAATTCTTAAGTTTTCTCTTTACTTCTGATCTGATAAGATTATTAGGTGCACTATGCCGTAATTTTCGCGAAGCCCAAATTTAAAATTAATTAAATGATTAGCTAGTTAATTAACGCAAAAAAACTGCTCATGTGACAAATTGACACTAGATTTGGACATATATGCTTTGATAAGAAAAAATCACTCCCTAATTTTTTTGAAATTTTTGTGCAGTTAGGAGTCGCCTTTTTGGGCATGGAGGCTTAATTTGGAACTGCCTGTATATATATAGTTTGTACGTAATTTATTTTTTAATAGTAATTACCTGAATATTTACCATCTTTATACAAAAGTTCTAAATTTTACTTTATATTCTAATAATGTTATCTCCTTCTTTTTTTTTATTTTAAAATACATACTTTGTTCATAAAATTTTGTAAAACCCAATTCTTTGCTTGTGCTATCGATTTATTTTTATAAAATGTGGTAACATTAAGCAAAATGTGTTTTGTCCTATATTGAAAATGTGAAAGGGGTGGATGTAATTAAGGGTGAGTCACTAACGACTTGCACCCCAATGTTTATGATAATTATCCGATAACGTTCGTGAATTTCCTAACGTTCATTTACAAAATTAATTTAAATTTAAGCAAAAGAAAGAAACGGTTTATGGCAGTTGAATTTTTTCGAATTGAATCATTACTCATAATCGTAATTAAGAAGCTTAACAACTGAATCAGAAATTATTTTCATAACAACATTTTTGTTTGTTTATCTAATTGTTAATAAGTTGCGTCGCTATTTTTCTCTACATAATCTCGATAATTGGATAAACAAACAACCCACTATCAAATACTTCTTACTCTTTTTGGACAGGATGTTAACTACTTCTTCCTTAGAAAGAAGTTTTATTAAACATATCTATTTCTGATTGCTGACATGATTCACTTATAGCCATTTATTACACATTGTCAATGTTATTATTTATAAAACATTTAAAAAATTCTATACATACATTTGTATGATAAATAATTTATTAGTATCATTATTTTCTTTCTCGCTCTAAGTCCATTTCCTATTAAATCATTAAAGTACGAGGTGTGTAAATTAAATTATGAAACTGATTTCTTTCAATTGTTTTGTTTGAATAGAATTACAATTTAATATTGTTTTAACTAAAATAACTTTCTTGGCAAGCCACACAACACTGGAGACGGTTCTTCCTATCCTCATAGAAGTGTTCAAACTCGTATACTGCAACAGTCTTCAGTTGATCGCTTAGCAACAGCGATATGAATTCATCATGTGTTTTTCTTTCAATTTAAGCAAATTCGAAGTACAACTTTACAGATATCATGAATGCCTATATAGTTATTACAGTTCCCTTTTCTTTCACTGTTACTCTTACTCATTTCTTCTCGTTCTTCCTTTTTCATTTCATAAATTGTGTTTGAAACATTCTTCTAATTTTTATTCTAAGCCAAAGGTTATCTATTTTTTTTTCTACTTTTATTTAAATTCCTTTATAATTTCCATTTAACAGCAATATTTATAAAAACTGGACGTCTATGTGTTTGTTTTTAAATATTTTATAGAAAAACAGAAAAAATATCTTCAGCTCTACAGTAAAAAGGTATTTTTTGGAACTTCGGCCAGAATTAATGTTTTTGCAGTATCAGAACTCGTACGGGAACAATTCAATTGCATGTCTAGGTCGGCAAAAAGTTACCAACTATGTTGGCATTACTTATTACTAAATATCATGGCGGATAGATCGGTTACAATTTGTAAACAAACAGAAAAGACATTATTTTCAGACAATTCACTATCTTTGTTGTTTATTTTTAATTGAAAATGTAATTACATTGAAATTAGAATTTGTTATTGAATAGTTTGTAAAATACCACATTTGTACATATTTCTTTGATGGAGTCATTGACCTACATTGACATTTTATGACTTAAAATATTTAAATTCACTTTAAATTTTAAAATGTACAATTGTTGGCCCAAAAAAATTTGTAAATCATACATAATAGTAATAATAATAATAATAACATATAGATTGAAAATTAACTATAGTATATTAAAAGATATGGCAGAAAGAAGAAAATTTCTTGATGATGACCCTACTCTACTTGGCAAAATGGACTACTTAAGTACTTATATATCTTAGGATATGAAGTTTCCAATTTACAAGGTGATATTAATAACTATATAGCCTGGAAAGTTTCTAGAAGGCAAGACTGAATGTGGTTGCTATGGTTACAATAATAATAATGATATTTTATAGGTAAGTAAGTTGTCAAAGTTTGATGAAATTGTGAATTTTCGAAAAATTCGAAAACGAGTGTTGGGTCGATTATTAAGTATTTATATTTTAAAAGGTTTCCAAGCAAAGATATTTTCTAATTTTTTTGTATCAGTTTTTGGAATAGTAATAATATGATAAATCGAAAGTGGAAGTTGTGTCTTCTTATTGAAAAATATTATTTCCAAAGATTATATTGAATAAATAAAATCTTGTTTTGAAATATTTTGGAGTTAAATGGTAGGCAGAAATAATTAAACACAAGCGATACTCAGAATTGGACAAAATGTTAAATGAGAAGCGAAAAGAAACATTTTAATCTGCTGATTAGTAAGTTAATTAAAATTAAAATTTTCATTAATATTTAAAAATAAATATAAGTGAAATTTTGAAATACTTGATAGAACATTTTAATCATGTAAAATTAATTGAGAAAAGTAAGTTAATTAGCTGTTTCCTGTGTTGTTATCAGGTATCTTAAAACAAAGATCAGTTATATTTTCTTCTTAATTTAATCAAATTTGTTAGAAGATCAAGAAATTCAATGTAATATCTGCAGTGAAAAATGTTAACAATTCGCAATTGGCAATAGATACGTGAATTCTTATTTATTTACAACTATCTGACAATGTGTCAATTATTTGCAATTTAGTCACGGGCAATGCTATAAATTATGTACAGTAGTGTACAGTCATTATACACTAGTGAATAATGAAATAAATTGGTGACATTTCTTTTCAATCGATTATGACATGAAGACAATTTTGAAAATTCTCTTGATTCAAATTTACATATTTGAAATTCATATAAAATGGTGATTCATTTGTCTGTGGCATTTAAAGCAGAAGATTGGTCAAAATATTTAATTTCCCAGAAATGGTTTTTCATTTGGGTTTTATCATTAACTAAGTGAAACACAGAGTATCATAGAGAAAGAGTATTGAAATTTTTATTTTGATTCATTCTGTTTCAAGAGTAGGAGAGTTATGCTAGGTTATCTTTACCACGGTTTTTAGGTGTTGAAATAGATAAAAAATCGATTTTTTGTATATCATGTTTTTCTTTAGTGCCACCAAAATATGTTTTAAAAAAGCATTTTATGTTTCCTCGCATTTATTTATTTATCCTTTTTGTTAAAAATACTCTTTTTTGCTTGAACTTTACATCCAATTTGTATGGTTTATCTTTAGTTATCCAACTATGCAAATAGTAAAATTAATAAATGGTAGGTGAATAAAATGAATGAAATTTCAGGAATAAATTTATTAGAAATTAAACACAATCTGTGATAAATATAGTATTTAATTAAAACTATGCAATTCGTTTAAGATATGGTGAAGTCTAGTATGACGTTACATACAACAGACAACAAACATTTGACAAATGAACGATGCTGATATCTGCTCTACACATGTTGCTTGGAATTGAATACATTAGTAAACACTACAATTTCCTATATTTTATTTAACTTACTTACAATTAATTATTTGTTTTAATTGGAAGACTCAGTTTTAGTATAGTGTAGTTATATTCATTCTAAAGCTAGACTGGCCGTATCAAACACACTATACTAATTATACAACACTCACCCATACTAAACCAATCTAGAATTATAATAAAATATATTTAACTGATTATTTTGACTACACTACAAGAACTTATTTGTAAATAATTTGTTCAAATAACGGCACCCTGGAATTACTCATTCAGAAACGAAACGATTCAACAATTTACATAAATATAAACGTGATAAACAATGATATGGTTATTTTTTATTAGTATTATTATTCGTCGTTTCGTTTCCGATTGCATTCATTTTTAATAACAAATAACAAAATTAGGTACTCTTCTGCAAATGCTGCAGTCTTATTTTAAAAATCTTTTCTTCTAATACAGCGACCAAAATCAAATTGCTCTAACTAGAATCTGAACTGAATTAAAAGCATTTTGCCAAGCAATTTATAATCAACCAAACTCATTTTCAACACATCTGATACAATCTTTTGTTTGTTTCCTTTTTTTTGATATTTACAACAGCAGAAGAAGTTTTAACTATTACTAAGTAACCTGTATGCCAATATGCACATTTATAAAAAAAATTGATCTGCACGATATGATCGTTTACGTTTGATATGACTGACAATTTCCTAAACAATGTTTACGCCACATGAAACGTTTTTATAATGTGCATAGGTATTGTCATTTGTTACAACCAAGTCCTGTCGGCTTTGCCTTTTTACCCCTTGGTTGATTATATAAGCTACATTAAAATATAACTAATATTTTTTTACAGAATTATTTCAAAATAGTCCTTTATTGTCGTTAAGATTAAACGCTTTATTTTTATTATTCATTTAATTTTTTTTTTGACTGAAGACTAGAAATATCAGTCCCATTTAGAAAACTGTGACTCATTTTTTTAACAGTTTAGTTTTCATATGCTAAAAATCTTCAGTATTTACAAGTACACCCAAAAAGTACATTTATCATATAAATTATATAAAAAATTTAACTAGTTTTATATGACCTTTACAAATGATACACACATAATACATTTCACTCACTTAATTGAATACAAATATTTTGTATACCATTACGTGTGGTAAATGTACAGACCTTATTAGATTATTATATAGTTAACGGATGGTAGGTCCATTTTTCATTTTGCCATCTAATCACGACATGTTTAATCGATGGCAAATCAACAGGACCATCACCAAAAATAGATTTGCTGTCGATGCGAATGCAGAACCACATATGTGGATTTCTATCTCCTGAAAAAATAAAATTTATCTATGTAGAAAACAATTTTATCAAAAATACAATCAAAATTGTTTTCTTGATCCTAATTTATTAAAATTAATTATAAATATGAAGCAATTAAAGAAGGAAAACCAATAACAACGTAGATCACCGATTTACAAGCGTTTAATAGTTTTATAGAGTTTTAGGAGTTTACGGATTTTGGGACATACCTTAAATTGATATAATTAACATAAAATTTAAGGTATTTTATTTTAAATTGCACGTTTCTATGTGTAGTTATCCCTGATTATGTCTTAATTAATAAAGGCGAAATGTTGACAATTATTTAATTGTATTTGGTTTATGTTGTGTAAACCACCAATTAGAATGAATAAATAAAAAAAGCAGGAATATTATCTTTTCTTCGTTGCGACTCGTGACACTTATTAACAAAACTAATTTTGCAAAAAATGTGTTGTTTCAGTGCTGACATATGACGTTTAAACTTTATAGGTAACTACAAAATCGGCTTCCATAACTCAATGGGCAATAGATCGTATCATGATAGAAATAAGCTTAAGAAATAGAAAGATTTTATAGCTACACAGGAGAAAATAAAGTGGACAACATAACATATTTTTCGGCAAAGACCTAGATTATAAAAGAAAAATATGGAAGACAGAGATCGGAGAAAGCTGGAAAAAAATAAGAAATAGATTACACAAAATAATTCAGAATATAAAATAAAAAAGTTCCGTTATGCAAAGATAAACAATAAACAAAGAAAGAAAGTTTATAATTAAAAATAGTAAAATCGAATCTTCTAATTTCATCATTAATCGTCCAGCAGCAAATTTAGAATAATTGTAAAATCAATAAAATAAATGAAAAATAAAGCAATGTCTAAATGTGTGTAAATAAATTTTTAGGATAAAATGGAGAACTAGTGTAAATGCGATAAATTAGTTACTATTGTGGCGATGTTGTGTGAAAATCCGAAATGGGTGTGGTTGTGTTTATCGTGGGACATTTACATTTAATCGAAACTGAATTTAATATGAAGTACAAGTATGCCAATTAATTCAGTAAATTAGTGCTTAATTAATTTAAAGCACATAGAGAAGGTAAAGTAGCTGCAAGAATAATAAGCCCGCATTGCTTTTATATTTATTAATTGGCGTTATTGTTTCCGGAAATGATAAAATTTAATAGAACAAATAATACTTGAATACTATTGTTTTAATAACAAATATTTTGTAATAACATTTGGTGTTTTGAACGGTACGTGCTGATTTGGAATGTAGGTCACATTCCTCTTTAATACTCCAAACAACCGCAGAGAAATGATATTTCTGTTTTTGTATGCATAAATCAGAATTGCATTCAGTTCTATCTAATCAATTCTTCCGCATTGGATATCTAGCAAGAACTCTAATAATTTATCTTTTAAAAAAGGCCAATTAATATAATATTCAATATCCGTTTTCCTTCATCACAAGCTTCAACATGCCAACATCTTCTAGCGTTATAGAACTTTAATCTAAGCTGATGGGAGATGTAAAATTATTTTTAATATAAAAAAATTTAATCGTAAAATAAAAATATTTTTTTACCTCAGGATGGTAATTGATGCACTTTGGAGGCCTCCTTCTGTATAAGCTATCTTTTGGCTTATGAAGACAACCTCCATTACCACCATCGTATACAAGTTCTTGAGGAGTAATGCTGAGTTGTTTGCTACCACATGGGCAAAGTGTATCCACCACTAGTAGAATTAAGTTACTGTGAGGCACCTTCTGGACGCTGAAAGGTCTATAACAAAAATAAATTAATAGTGAAATTTAAATCAGGTTTTTTTTTTAATAAGATACCTTTCGCAGCCTGTCACATGACAATTTGTTAATTTACCCTTTAGCGGATTACTCTGTCCACTAGTATTTAATCTATCAGGTTGTAGAATGTATAAATCAACCTTTCTATCACAAGCACGAACTCCAAATTGCCCCATATCTACCCCATCTAAAGGATCCGATTCAATAGCTGGTGCCACAAAAGTTGGATTATTCGGGAAAGTAATTTGCGGTGCATTAGGATCCGCATCTGGATCTTCTCCAGTATTATAATCAAACGGACCTTCGTAATCAACAGGATAATTTGAATCTACAACAAATTTCTTGTAAAATAAAAGTTTATTTAATCTATTATCTTACCATCTTCTTGTGCATATGAGATAGCTGTACCGTAAGCCATTTTAATGAAAGTGGTCCACATAATAAATAATCTTCCAATCCATCCAAAGAACATTTTCACAGGATAAAGTGGCTGGAATATGTTTTGTGAGTAAACAAGACGTTTTCAGTTTGTAAGTGTTTATTCTTACCGAGATTTTAGGAGCGTCGGCCCCGTAAGAGCTTTTACTGTTAGTACAAGCTCCTTGATAATCATAAACGGGTACTTTTTTATAGATTCGATCCTGCACTAAAGAATCCATAATAGTTCCGTCAATTTGGCCAAAAAAGCGTCCGGTGTGATCCGGATTTTCGGAAATAATTATAAATCCATTATTATCTAATATATAGCAGTCTAATTCATCACTGGCACAAGTTTTCTTGCAGGCTGAGCTACCGGTGCACTAAGAAATGAGAAAAGCAAAACGTAACATAATGCTAATGAGTAAATAAGAATATGCAGATTTGCATATTGACCGTGCAAGTTTTTGATAATATAAGAACGCTAACAATTGATTCGTTGAAGCCTTAACGCGCAAAAGTTTTACAAATGCAAAATTAAAATTAGTATGTAGTTAGTTTAAAGCGTTTATATTTTTAATAAACTAACTTTTTAAACTAAATTATTCTTTAGGTTTAAATTTAAGTTGGTTTGCAATAGACATATTTAATTTAAAAGTTCGAATTAACTTACTGCTGAGGTAATGTTTATGAAATGTGAAGCTAATGTAGCATGTTGATATTGTAGACCAACAACAGCAGCAGGTGCGCGATGACCTTTATGCTCGACAAAAACTGCATGTGTTGCTGTTACTAAAGGTTTTCCTGAAGAACCAACATCGAATGGTACGGAAAATACGAAGCTTTCAGGTTCTACTGCATGTTGATCAACAGCTCTTTTATACCAAACTTCATCCATAGCACGTACATTTGAATCGCTAAACTTACTACAGAAAAAGAATAATTTTCATTGATAAATTTATTTTGGCACGTTTTTAACTTACGGTTGACTGGGGTCTGCTTGCATGTGGTCTGTCCATCTGAGCAATCCACTTCTCGTAGCCACAAAAGACATCGTCAGTCCAAACATTTGATAGCCTTGGCTGTAAGAGAATTTGAAGATTAGGTTAAATCATGGCTATAAATTCCTTTACAGACTAAATCATGAAAAATTCACGTTCAATCCTTATTTTGTGTTAGCTTTTACTAGAAAACTCACAATAATGAGGAAAATAATTGCTGCACCTATAAACAGAAATCAAACTACGAGGACCACTTGAAGATTAAAGCTTTCATATTATAATAGTAGTCTTAAAAGCTTCCAATCAATTACATTAAAAGAATAGACATTATCATTTAAAACATTTTTGCGAAATAATTGTTTCATTTAGGATCTTAAAAATAAAAAATTAAGGTCAACTCTTTGGTTCCTTGACCCCCAATCCGTATTGTAACCTACGCACCTGTGAATTTATAATAATCATTTGCCGAGTAGATTTGAAATTTTACTTTTAATATTAGAATGTATCGATGAAATTTATAATTAACTTTCACTAATATCCTATGTAGAGCAAACATTATTTAGCCGGCAGTTACCGAAATTAAAAGTATTAAAAATAGTAAAAAAAATTAACTGACTATTTTAAATTAAAGTTCAAAATTCAAAAAAAAAGAAAAGATTTTTAATGTATAAATTTTATGAGAATATTAAACGGATTCTGTTTTATAGCTTTCTTTAATTTTATAATTTTGAGATTAACTGGCAATAATAATTCGTTAAGATTTGAGTTTAATTATGAAGCGGTGTATCTTTCAATTGATCCTCGCATTTTACAGGAATAGGCAATGACCTGGATGTCATAAACCAACAAGCATTGGATGGCGGTGAAGGACCCTGAAAATATACTCACGAAAGTCCTTGTAATGCATTTAAATTATTATAATTGATAATCCGGATCTGTTCCCAGCGTTATTTTTAAAACTAATCTAAGTAGTTTTAAAGTGCAATTCATCATAATTACTTTACCTTTGTAATAAAACCAAAAGTGTTGCAATAGGGCTATTGTGCAGAGATTAAATTAAATTAATTTTATTATTTTATGTGCATTATTATATATCATTGCATGCAATTATGAACAAATTAGCGGAACTTACTGTTTGTCTTCTGGGTGGGTCGAACGATGCCTTTCTAATTCCTCAGTCACCATCGCATCAAGCACTAAAGATTGCAATAAAGTTTTGTCACCTGTAAAATAAAAACGGGAATTTATAATTTATTTCTTTAAACAATAACACAAACTTACAAAAATAAGCATCTTTATCTTGTTTGGTAGAAAGATGGTGGTGCTCTCTTTGCATGGGTGAGCGAGGACGTAAAGACATCCATTTCCATCCAGGTCGCCTGCTTCTTGATAGAAAATGTTTGACTCTTTCTTCTGCATTTGGAAATCTTTGTTCACCAGATGATCCACTACTGTATTCGCAATAGACCCTAATAATATATACAATTAAATTAAATTTGGATTATCATTTAGATATATTTAGCTCTTACCAATCTGGATGAACTTTCCAATTTTCCCCGTTGAAATATTCTTCGACTAAAATAAAATAAATTCTAATTAATAATCTAGCTAATTGGATGGTAGCATTAGTAGAAGAGTTTTCAACCTTTTTTTATTACACCCTTCTTTCGAAAGGTAAAGTGGATTATAAAAATGTTGACCTAATTCTAAGAACCTTCATAAGTCGTGCATTTAAGATTTAAGAAGACAAAATTACTTCAAAAAGTGTTTACCGTTTTTCTGGCTGTGCTTAATTTCTTGTTCGGCGATAAGTTCGTACATTCCGTATCCTTCAGGAAGTGCAAGACCTAATGAAAACGGAGTCCCTTCTATAGGATTGTAAAAATATTTATGTCTTCTCGTTGTAACCCTTCTCTACAATAAAAATAAAAATGTGACTCGCATTTTCCTAATTGTTTTTTTTGTGCTTACCATATTATCGTAGTGAATTTTTACGTTTAACTCCGTCTCTCCTTCCTTTTGATCTATCATGTCGTGTCGCAACTGTAAAAAGGAACACTGCAATTAACAAATTTTCCACATACCACCTTCTACATCAAATAAACTTAAATATTTCATATGTGCATACAATTTCATCATAGAATTTCCTTGATCGAATTTTATTTATTTTTTATTTTTAGAAAGTAAGCACACATGTTAGGTTTCTAAAATATGAAGGAGATTCAATATTTTTTATGAAATTATCCCTGCAGGTACGATTGGAGTGTGAGTGGAATATAAAAGAATTTTTAATGCGTAATTGTTTGGGCTGGTTTTTATTATTTGACCGCCTCCAGCAACACCAAAGATGTTAATGAAAATATATCTTCACTGTAATTTTGTTAACCCAAATTGGTAGGTGAAGCTATAATTGAGACTTGGCAATTTACAATTAAATATTTTAATGATGATTTTTTGGGAGGTAACATTCAGAGTTTTTTTCTTTTACCCTAATTTAAATTAAAACATCAATAATTACAGCGTGCTGCATATTACAGTTTTTTCTTTTTGGTTTTAATAAAATAAGAACGAATTTATTGAAGACGCAATGTAGAAATAGAATTATGAAATATCGATACATGTTTGGAAAAAAGCTAGCAAACAAGAAAGAAAATAAAACAAAAAAAGAATAACGTATGTATATTCACAGATAAACACAAGAAAAAGAAAATAATTTTTATCAATTTTCATCAGTCAAAATCTCAGTTCGCTTGAAACGGCTTATTTAAATACTATGTCTCCCGAAAATTTCAACCAAATCGAGATAAATTTTTGAAGAAAAAAAAACAGCTTTTCGGGTATTCTGCACATGCATTAGCAAATAATGCATAAATTCAAGCGGCATCGAATTCCTTGCTAAATTTCACATTAAATATGTGGTTTTAAATTTTTTTTCATAAGAATACGTGCTTAAAAAAAGAAACGCGTTTTCGTTTAGAGAGAGTAGCTCTCTTTTAGGAAGTCAATATTTTGTACCATAAAATATCTACATCAAATTTGAGACAAATCGAAGATCTACGACCGCCAAGTTTTTTGTTTTGGTGTGAAATGCCCCAGAAGATAGAATTTCATTTGTTAGGTTTTAATAAGCATGTCTAAAATATTTAATTATTAATAATAGTTACTTTTTTACCAATGAATTATTTCTATTAACCAGTAAATAATTTAAAATATATATTTCCTAAATATATATATCGCTTTTCGATTTATGTATTTTGCATAATAAATAAATAATCTGGGCATTAGTGAAAGTAATGCTATTAAATTGAAATTAAAATAAACATTGGATATAGATACATATATTTATTTAAGCCACAAATAAAATATTCCTGATAAAATTAGCATAATTTTATAGATGATAATTTTATGAAAATTTGAAGTCAATTACATAATCCTAAATCCATCTTTTTTTTGCTCATGACAATTTAGAGTTATAGAAATTATTTAGATTTTAGAATTTCCAGTTAATTTCAAATATTGAAAATTATTTAGAAATAATGTACCTAATAGAATATGGTGAATTTGATTTAAATAATTTAAATATTTTATACGAAATGATCATTAGTTTACGCCGGTGGACGCAAGTGTTCTGTTAGTTATCACCACCTGATAAGATCGTCACAAGTAGTAAATTTGCGTGCTGGTTCAGATAGCTAGACACGACAATTACTTCAAAGGCGAACATTCATTTCTCGACTTTTTTCCTAATGAGGAAATAAAATTTATAGGAAAGGGCATTTTTTCATAAACTCAATAATAGAAACTAATCAATCAAAAAAAAAAACGCATTGGATTTTATTGCAGGAATAAATGTATAACAAACCCACCCGGAATAATAAAACATTTCACTGAGTGATATTGACATTGAAACGTGATTTGGTATCGCGTGTTGTGCTAATCCAATATTTCTCTGCAAAATTAGACACGAATTCTAATGAATCAACTTTCTTGCTGGATTCAAATCGCATGCAAAATTCGAATAGTGACAGTATTTTTATCCACATCAAGATCAACGGCATGCATACACTTCCAGATCGAAACCAGTTTCCGATATCGAAAAGAAAGTGAAATTTATAGCAATTAACCCAACAGATTAATGAAATCATTATATTTAATTTATTTAAATCTGACATAAATTATACTTTCAAAATTCACTTGGACACATAATATTATGCACGAAATGTGGCATTCGACTTGTTGAGTTTCCTTGACAAATTTAATTTGGCAAATATTTGAATTTCGAAGCCGCACAAACGGATTTTCTCTTTCTTTCACAACGCGCCTCCAGAATTCGAAATGTCTCCAGGCGCCTCGAAAACGTAAACATCAGCCCACGAAACTTGTTTCACTTTTCTTTTTTTTTTATTCTATTCATAAATAATATTGGAAGAAAGTGATAGTTATCATCGTAAATAATTCGAAAACAGGAATATCATATTTCTCTACGCAATCTTTAATGAAACGTCTTCGCTACTCTCTAATTATATTCTCCGCGTTCGAAAAAAAAAAATTTCCTCTCGAATCATAATTCATTTTCTTACTTTCCCAAACATTTACCAAAAGCTGCGCCTTGTTTCCTTGCCTCTGTAAACATCTTACCGTGCTAAAATATTTTCTTTTAAAGATCTCATCACTTTACGCTTTTATTTACGTTTTAAAATTACAAAGTATCAATTTTTGATTGATATGTTTGAATTAGATGTGAACATTTTTCAATCTATTTCTTCACATCCTACTTTTTGAATGTAGTAATTTTGCTAGATACATTCTTTGTTATTTATTCAAAATTATTAGTAATTATGATACAATTGCTACAAACGTTAATGGAAAAGTTTTTAATAATATATTTAGGTAATAAGACAAATTTTTAAAATCATCTAGCATTCTTGGCTTTTTTTTTTAATTTCCGGTGATTAAAAAGCAGATTAACACTTTCATTTAAATATACTCATGGAAATTGATTGGCATAAATAATTTCCTACTATACAACACTACAGGGATTTAAATGTGACATTTTATAAAGCGTATAATGACATAAAGTCTCATTTGTTCAACATAAATAAAAAAATTTATATCTCGGTTTCCTCATAACAATTACATAGAAACTACAATTTGAGATTAGGAAAGGAACCCGACTGTTACATAATACATTTCGTTTTAAAAAAAATTGAATTTTCCACTTAAAACAAACACAAAAAGTATACGTATATTTATGTCGAGAATAATAGGATTGTAAGTCACTTGGAATAATTGTAGAAGTGAAATGTTTATGTTTATGTTGCCCATAATAAATTTCTATTGATTTGTAGGACGCGTTGGGAAAAGTTTTAAGTACCTAAACAAATTTAGATGAAAGGAAGTAGAGTTAATATGTGAGGTAAAATATTAATTGTGAAACTTTAGAAAGTTTTTTTTTGTAAATTGAAAATGTAAGGAAATATTCGATGAATGTGGTTTGTTAGGTGGTTAGCTGCATTGAGAAATCCGATTTATAAAATGGACAAGCGACTTTGAAGATGTGCGTGTAAAACCAGTTTCCGTTGACACAGCATCTTTCAATTAAATAAACGAAGAATTATTTTTAAAAAAGTTTTATTTAATTTTATATACCTAATAACCTCATGTTTTAATTTCTGATTAGAATTTTTCTACAAATATAGTTAAAACGAAAACGTAAATGAAATTAAAATAATCAATAAAGAAGAGAAATGTGAAGTTACTAAAAATATTCGTTGTACCTTAGAACAAACTTTTAGAGTTTATAAACGAAAGTATTGATTTAATTATTACTTGAATAATATTGACAAAAACGACATTAAATCAGATTATATAATTTATGATTACTTTGTGGTTACGAGGTTTGTTCAACTTAAACCAATTTATTGTTAAATATATTTAAAAATAATCACCACCATAATTAAAGTATGCACTAAGAAAAAATTAACATACAATCAGCTGATAATAGTAAAGAAGAGAAATTGCATTTGTAAGTTCAAAATAATACAAGATAAAATAAAGGTAAAAGTTGCAAAAGGCAGATGAAGATATGAAATAATGTATTGGAAAATATTTTAATAGATCGAAATTATTTGTGACGATTTTTAAAGCGTTCAATCCGCAAAATAGAAGAAAAAGTTTTGAAATAAAGGTTTGAACGGAAATAGATGCAGCGTTAACTTTTTTGCATTTAGAAATCTTGTTGAGGTTCATTAAAGTTTAGTAGCAAGCTTAAGAGAAGATAAACTACTCTTAATTAAGGACACCAATAAAGTTAGGATGAGATAATTCTGTAGAAACAAGATAGAGAGACTAGTTCGTTATTGCACCCAATTTTGTTTTGCTTTTTTAAAAAGAATTAAGATTTTTAGAAAATCGAATTTCTAGAGAAAATTTTGTTGGAACAAGATTCAGAATATTTTTATTGTAGTAACGACAGAAAAAGCTAAAAAAATGAGCATTTCGTTTCAAATCGAAAAATTCTCTAAATTTTGAAAAGTACTTATTTAACATCTACAATTGAAGAAGATTAGAAAGAATTATCAATCTCGCTTTTTCTTCACTACATTTTGATTATAATTTTACAAAAGTTTCTAATAATTTTTCAGTGAATAATTTAAATTTTAATTTAAAAATGTTGAAATTTTAAATCTTTAAAGAGAAGATTTGTGCGGATCTAATGATGATATTGTTTTGGCCATTTATAGACAAATTCTTTATAATTAATTCATAGATAAAATTGAAACGAAAAATAACACTAAAAAGAAACATAATTCTTTTTTTAAATTTGATCGACCGGATTTCAATTAATTAATCATCGAAGAAAGAATTTTATTCAATTTCCCGTCAATACAACGATTTAAAAATACAATAAAAAGAACATATGTATTTTTGAAATCCGCTGTGTCCTATATTGTTTGAAAATAAATTAGAAAAGTTAATATAAGTATGAAATTTTGTATAGATACTAACAATGAAATTAATAATAATGAATAGTAAAATTTTATGACGAGAAAGGTAAGTCCTTGACACTTGTAAGTCGTATTAAAAATGTTTCTATTTAAGTCTTTCTTAAATATTCAACTAGGTTTATTAATTCTATATTTATTTCTGTTGTATATTAAAAACTGTGAACATATGTCGGTTTTGTAATTAAATATGCGTGATAGAAACAATAAATGTCGATGAAACAAGCGCGAGGATTGTGTAAGTTACGAAATAAAATTATAATGTTTTTGGGGTGTGTATGAGATCATAATTTGTGACAGCTTGATCAATAATTCTGATGGGATGTATGGTGGTGTATAAAATGGGTTTATCACTTACATCTAAGAGAGCGGAATGATTTTCCCTAGGCCCATTTTCATTTTCGATCAATTCAACTTCAGTGAGATCTACAGAACAATAAGCTGGTTCTAAAGTATCCTCATACTGTTCATTGTTATGCTAAAAAAATCAAAGCAAATTATTAGTCCATACGATTGCAATTGCATGATGCAACTTACTAAAGGCCTGAGATCGGGATGGTATAAAACGTGCCCATTGTTATTCACGATGAAAGAATACCCATTTACACCCAGCTGTAAATTTGTATGATTTAAATTCTGTTCCTGTAATTTTTTATTTCTTTAGGATTAAATTGGATCTTACCTTGTAAGGGGGCACGAGTTTCTTGATTTCATCAACAGAAACGTCAGTTCCAACGACTCCTAATACATTAGCAACGCGCACCTATGGAAATAATTAAATTATCTAACCGGAAAAAATTTATACGTGATCGTTTTTACCGAATGGTTCCTTCTATCGAACACTGGGGTGGTAACCGAAGTCATTAATTGTCCACGTCTATCATCAGAAAGACTATCGGCCTACAAAAGAGAATATAAATTATTGATTTTATGCCCACATTATTGTGTATCCAGCCACAAAAAAATATCAAGATCGATTTTCTACATTAGAATTCTTCATGATTTTCAACCGCAAATCTATTGATTCATTAACCACAATACACAAATCATTTTATATTATGTTTAAGATAAGTGTAAAAAAACATTTTGCTTAATAACAATAAACTTACCGTTCCACCCACATAAGCTGGAGACCATTGGATGGGGTGATCATTTTGGTACATTACCATGGGTCGCGCCATTACTTCATTATAATGTAATACTTTTTCTTTGGCTTCGGCTTCAGAGCTGATTCGAGTATAGTAACCTAATATATACAAAAATCAAACGTTATTTTTGTTTATTAAATTTCAATTTTTATATTTTTTTATATAAAATAAGATTTTTTTTTTTGGATTTTAAGTATCAATTTTCTACTTTATAATTTTGGTAAGGATATTTTGTTGCAATTCGTTTTGTTTTAGACCTTTTTCAGTATAAAATTATTTTCGTCCGTTTTGAGGAAAAATATGTAGAAAAAATCAGTAAATATAAAAAAATAGTTTAGCATTGTCGCCCGCATGTGCTACATTTTATCCTTTAAAATATGACAACCAAAAATAAATCCTTCGAAAATTCAATCAACGTGTTCATTAATCAAACATCATTAGTTTTGTGTAATCCACGAAAATTTCAAAATAATTCCTTTTAATCCTGAATAAAAATAAAAAAAAAAAATATAAAATCACGTGCAAAAAGTGTTCGTTAACCAATTCATTAACTTATTAGACCCATTTATAAAAGTCGTTTCCGCGTTTTGTTCAAATTTAAAAACATTTTTAACCAGCTCAAGCTTTCACTGAATTACTCCTTATAAAAGAAATTCAACGGAAATGATCAGTTCGCGTGCGCCACATTTGAATCAATTTTGCTTATAACTTATACCTCAATAAAAAAATAAATACAAATTGTGTAATCTATTTTAATATACAATGTTTTATATGGCATTTTATATCACAAAAGAAAATATTTTATTTAGGGTACTGGGTTATAAAACGCATTTTCATCAATTTATTTACAAAACAGAAACTTTCATTAATCATTTTACTCTTTATGTTAATCTTTACGCAATTTAAAACTATGTGGAAAATTTTAGGCGATAATATTTGAAATAGAGAACTAATGCCATTAATTAACTATATAAAATCTTTTGACAATTACTTTTTTTTGGTAAATAACCAGCTGCGTATAGTGCAAATAAAAATAATAATTCAAAAAGTCTGAATTCCATCTACTTATATTATACCTTTATATTTACTTTCTAGTTATATTTGTAAGTCAAAACGTTGAGAAGATTGATTGATGTCTAACAATCTTTTAAATTAAATTATAAATTAAAAAATTAATTTAACTGCTTTATTAAAGAAGGCTTTTTAACCTTTCCCCTGTTAGCGCTAAACTGCACGCAATCTTAAAAATGCGTTTTACGCACGGATGAACCGAGACAAATGCGATAATTTTCTGCGCATCAGTTACTTCTTAATTTTTCTGTCCAAATGTTATGTAAGGTCTTTGGGGTTCTTCACTTTCACTTCCCGTAAATTCTTTAATCATAAAAAATTTAAATGTTTTATTTTATGCAAAATTGAAGTTTACAAGAATTTTGATAATCAATTCAATTTCGGAATATTCTGTAAAGTAAAGAATTTCCAGGTTCAGAAATGTATAAAACGAATGAAGAATTGTTTCGTCATGTAAATTCTTTATCAAAAACAAAAATAATTTAAATATATAAAAAATGTAAAAAAGAGATAAAGATGTTAAAAATAATAAAAATCATTATTCATGGAAAGCAAAATAATATATGTAAGTGAAATGCGAGCTTCGACGGACTGCATACGGCATGGTCTGAAGTGTAAACAAAAAGGTTTCATTTTGCACAAAAGCTTTAATTATTTATTTAAAAAAATGACTGCATGAGAGATTTTTGCTTTTATAAATGTCTATATATTTCTTTGATTTAAAGCTTGATGTTATATCGAGTTAAAAGATAAAATTCTAGAAATAAATGTACAAAAAAAAGGTTCGTGCAGTTTGACTTTAATGTGTTAAAGATTGGACTTACCTTTGTTCTCACACGCCATCCAATGCATTTCAGCCGTGCTGCCAGAATCCTTGCCAACTAAATATGTGAAAACCCTTACAGGTCTGTGAGGCCAATTGTACATTTTAAAAACATCTCTATAGTTAGCAGGAGGGCCATCTGTTATGAGCATGATGGCCTGATTACATTGGCACCCGTTCCCTGTGCGATTATACTGAAAGGAATTAATAAAATTACTGCCTAGATTTATGGTGGTTTTATTATTTATTACCTTATGTAATATTTCGAATCCCGTTACTAAAGCGGATGTAAAATTAGCGATGTTTTCCGGCTTTAAAGTGCGCAGGGATTCTTTGAGCCACCTCTTATTTTCATTGTTGGCCTAGTTAGGAATGAAATTTTAATTAAAGTTTTATGATGAGAAAGAAGGAATGTTACCTGGACTAGCATATCCTTGAAGCAAGCCACGGTTTCATCTGTATTATCTGAGAATTTATAAACATTGACGAAATCATTGTCCGATAAGCTATCGAGAACTGCTTCGACAGTTGCGCGTGCTATTGATGCTCTTTTACCACCCATCGAACCGGAATTGTCTACTAAAATCACTATATCTTTAGGAGATGTTGCGGCAGAAACATACCAGTGCGATGAACGAAAGTCGTAAACATGTCGTGCACTTCTAGCTCTTTGCCATACAGAAGACATATCTTCAGGTGGCCAAGCAATTCCTGAAAATTTAATATTTTCCAATAACCAGATGATCGTAATAATCCTCAGAGCTATCTTTATCATGGAAATAGGTTAATTGAATTTCATTGTATGGAAGATGGTGCTTTGTAATTGTTTTATATTGTCAACAGATTACAGTTGAAATTGTTATGCAACATCAATTTGTTCCATTGCATCCACGAGCCCTGACCGCATCCAATATCTAAACTTATCAGTTCAAAACTTATCCGCTCCCCACTTTCATTAAAGTATGGCTCTGAATACCAATTGGATCGTTAGAGCAAAGGCTATTTAAATTTCCATCCATTCAAACTTTACTTTGTAAAAATACATCAAATAATCCACTTTTTTTAACTGAATTGAATTCCCAGTTTTCCATAAAATTCAATTCACGATGTAAAATATTATTTCAATTTTTAAATTATTTAACCAATTTTCTTCTAAATAAATAATTTAGTTTTTTTTACTAATTGCTGCATTTACTAGAATATGCCATAGAATAGTTCGATACCCTATTTTCATTTGGCTCTCCTCCAAATATCTAAAGTTTGAGAATTTTTAAAATAGCAGCACGTAAGAAAATTCCCGGGAGGGTATTCTCATTATGTTCAGACATGGAATGATAAACTGCCACGTGTGCAGACAATTAAATCAAGCAGGCTTAAGATAGAAACTTTTTACCCTCCTTGTAATGCATGAGGCTTTGCGAAGTTTCAAATTACTAACCGCGTGAAGGACCTTTGAGAATTGAGCCTTCAACATTTACCCAACAATAAAATTTATAAAAAGTATGTCCTACATTTGCAACGGACAATTTTATTACGAACTAGATCAATATTGTATTTTTCTATTTCCACTTCTGATGAAAATTGCAAACTAATTTAATTTTAGAGTCCAGTTTAAAAATTCAATGCACGTATATACTCCCCATTTACAAAATAAATAAAAAAATTAAATTAATTAAAATTGGATCCATGACTATAATTCAAATAGGTATTCAGAAAAAATAACATTTTGAACTGACCAACCCTCCATTTGTGTAGTTCTTTCTGGTAGATTTCATCATTGTAGAAACAGATGCAAATTATGGAAATTTTTTTCTTCGAAAATGACGAAATGATATTAAATAATTTAATTTGCAAAAAGTTGCAATCTTATGCTGTATAACGTTTAATGGTCTTTATAATACGAGTTTAAAATAATTTCGTTGTTGCCTGCTGTAATGCATACAACATTTCACAACTACTACATATATGAATATCAAATTAAAATTAATTTGAAAAGTTTTAGGAGTAATCAAGGATTTTAGAATTACTCGTAATGTGAAACTAGGAATCTTGTTTATAAAGATTGCAAGTTTTATAGAAAACTTCTAACTTATCAAAACCTTATGAAGTACTAACTGAGAGCAGCTTCAGTTTGCATATAGACTAGCTTATCCGTTGGATATGATATACATATAAAGCAAAGTATTTTAGCTTTGATACCGTTTTAGTTTGGTTATTTGCTTTTACAATTATTATAGTGTTCGAAATATTAAACTTTCGAATTAAACAAATTAAAAATCGATCTTTTCAAATATTTATTTTCAGAACGAAAAATTAGCGTAATCAACTTTTAAATAAACAGAAAAAATCTTACCTGCACATTTTAATTGTAGAATATAAATTTAGAATAAATCATTTTGAAAAGTTTTCCGGTTCTCGATGAAAAGCGTCACAGAAAAGTATATTGGAAAATACGATTTCTGATGTAATTGAAAATAAATAAATTGCGGTGTGTATTTGCGATTTGTAAAGAGGAAGTAGCTGAAATGTAAGCATAGGCATTCGAGTCATTTTTGTATTGCTAGGTTGCTATTGGAACGCAAACGGAACATTCTCTAGTGCGTTCCAGTTCGTCCAATATTATCCCTATCTGTCAGAGTTTTCATTAAAGCAACCAAAAACACGATCCGTATGTAGCAAATGGAATACGCTTTTCAACAAACAATAAGTAAAATAATAACAATGCGATTACAAACATTCTGCATTTTCTTAAAATCTTATTTTTTTATTAAAATGTTGAAGGTTTTATGTATTTGTTTGGGAGAGCTTTGGGGGACTGTGGGATAAAAATATAATAAGATTGTTCGTACCTGGGTATCTCCTTAAAAATCCAGAAGAGCTGCCAAAAAATTGCCAAGATAAAGTGGGATCTCCTTCGTAGTTATTAACAAATAAAGGATCCAAGTGTTCGGACCATTGAATGGCATTCATTACTTCAGGATCTAAAAATAAATGGAGCGTGATAATAACTAATAACTGGTGGAAAGAGAGGGTGATTTTTTTGTACCTTTTTCGCTTATGTGGGGTGGTAAAAGAACGGTGCTCAATGAAGTATTCACAGGAAGATGCTCGAAATGTGGATTAGGATGCAGCATCATTTCTCTAGTGCCGTCAATTGGACGTCCTTCGGGGCCGAATCGGTTCAGCTTTTCAGCATTGTAATATTTAAATGGCTGGCCGTTATCTGTTTGTGGAGTTAAGGCGGCTTGTTCGGCTGAATCCATAATGCGCTAGAATGGCATAGAATAGCAAGTTGTTACATATTTAGGATGAATGTATACGGGAGAACGCGATTCTTACCATAACAGCGCTCATTTTGAAATCCATCATATTCTTTACTTCAGCAGCCATCTCTCTAATTAAAATTAGTCCATCCTTTCTTACAACATCTATATCAACTTCGTGATATTTCTATATAAAAAAAAAATAAATAACATGTTAGGAGAGTGCGGGAGTGAGGTGATATGAGACGTTTTTACCCTTTGCAGCTCATTCATTCTTGTCAACTGTCTACCATACTCCCACAAATCTACTCCGAACTTTAGGGCCCAATTCTTTACTCTACGAAGAAGAGATGTAATATTATAACTCAAGAATCATTTCGCTCAAGTGGCATAAATATTGAAAAGTTTTAACTTTTTATTGGACAATATCGCTATAAAATTGAAGGGGAAAAAAAGAAGGAAGGCGCTCGTGCGCGCGCGTAACATCTGGACGATTAAACCAATTATAAGTTTTCGCAGCAAACGTTCCATAATAACTTGTTAACTTCGTATGTACGAAACACGATGCGATTTTCTGGCGGATTCAAGTGGTACATAGCGCGCGCTAATATCGATTAGAATTGGAAACACACATCCACCACAAAGATGTATGTATGTTCGGGTGATTTCCAAAGTTTATGTTATTGAAATTGGTTGCTAAAATGATATAGATTATGGTTTGTTTCTCCATCTAAAAGGCAAGAATAGTCCCCTTTAGAACGGGGAGTAGGGGGTCGATCAATACGCCCTACCTCTGCTGCTATAGTATATACCCTTTCGTCTTACTGCCACCTTACGCCCTGACCCTGTCCTGTGTCTGTTCTAGAGAGAGAATATGATGTCCCAAACTGCCCTACGTAACGTATACGTGTCATTCATATTAATTAACGCGAATAAATAAGGAGGAAATGTCATGACACGCACACGAATAGCGTGACATTTCGCGCTTCTTGCGAAAACGTTTAAATTTAAAGTTTCATTCCAAATTATCTACTGTACAAAACTTTAAATGCAGATTTGCGAAGTGAAAATTAGGTTTTAAGTTCATTTAGGTGGCAAAATGCCATTAACGAGGATGGACACGTGCCGAAGGGTACAATCAGGAATCCTGCAATTTAATTAGGTTCCGCTTGAATTTCAGAAGAGATAATATTTTGACCGACAAAATTTTATGTGAGGATTTGGGTTGTTGACGCTATGTAAGGTGTTGACTTACTCGTTGTGGGGTATGTCCTCATCTTGTTCAGGACATGCTGCTGGTAATTGGGCTAATAAGAGGATGAGCAAGAAAAGTCCGGCGTGTTTTCCATCCGAATCGGTCGCACACGGCATGATCACCCCACCTAACGCTGCAGCACAGCCCGGTCAATCTCTAAACGCCTCTTCTGGGCATTGCAACCTGGAATATTTATAATCCTTTCAGTAGCATCACCCATCACAATACACAAATAACATGGTTCTTATCACAAAACGGCACTAGTTTTCATAACAATTCACATGATAGATGTAAGTAAGCGTCGTGGTTCGGGTAATGCACCGGTCGCGTTGTACACACCCCGAGTTGGCCAAATCTATTGGAGGGCAGCAGGACGCGCGCAAACGCGACCCCCCAACAGGAATATCTCCCCAATGAAATACTCAAATTTCACTATAAAACCTTATGTATACTATTCAATAGGTCTACTGTTTTCAACCCTAGGTGGTGGTGGTGGTGGTGGTGGCGGCGGTGGTGGCAGCGCACTCACATAAGCAGCGCACCAGTTCATTGGCGCCACGAAACTACACTTCAAATATTACATCGCATCTCGTAGAAATATGCCGCGAAAATATTATATCCACCATAATCCCTTTCAAAGCTCCCACGTAATAACAACCCTCGACGCCTCAATCCGCACAATTCAATTTTCAGTTTAAATTTTCTGAATATTAAAAATCGCAACAAGTTGTTAAATGTATTCTGTAAGGACTTGGAAGTAACGCATCTCCCTTATCGTCATCGAGGACCGCACGTTACGGTTCAGGACATGGACGGTAGCGGCGGTGGCAACATGCGCGTAATATTGATCTTCCCACCCCAACAGTCTGAGTAGCCGTAGCCGTACTACTAGAGTAGAGTACACTACATCCCCCTCGTACTCCTGCACTGTTGAGTTGTCTACATAGTACTCCCTGCGCCCCTACAAATACACACTATGATTAAACTCAAATCAACCCAAATATCACTCCTGCAAATTGCGTCTACTTCCTCAAACCTTATCAATTCAAATTACCAAATCCCTTAACTGGAGACTTAAACATTCTAATTGAATCATATCCACTTAATAAACTTCTTTATACATACACACACACACAAAATTATATATATATATATCGATTACTGCTCAAAATTAATTAATTCAGATCGAAATTACTCAACAGTTGTTTCATGTCAAACAATCCAAATGTACAAATTCTTCTTGCTTTTATTGGACGAAATAATTGATTTCAAATAAATTCATTCCTCCCAAACAGAATGCAAATTTGTCCCGAATAACCGTACACTCCTATTAGGTTTATTAACCTTGAGGGACTTTCACCCCTAACACTAAATTCCTGCTTTTACGATATTTTTATATCGTTCCATGGGTATATTAGAAATACCAAAAGACCTTAAAACATTACATTTTGAATGTCTTTAGGGTGATAATAAAACTTGACCAATGGGATTGCCATTTCACCAACCGCTGAAACCAATATACGATCCTGCAAAAAAAGCATTTGCATTTAAAATTTATACATCAGCTAAAATAAACAGCCAATTTATTTGCATTTCCCTTTTTTTATATTTTATTTCTAGAATAAACATCAAATAATTTTACTATTATTAAACAGTTAGACCGATTAAATTAAAAAAAAAAAAAAAATTTTATATTGTTTTTATTAAAACAATTCATACCATCTGAGTTTGAATTAAACAATTTATTAAATTATTGTAAAAATATTATTCCAAAGATTATTTAATCATTTTTGTTTGTTCAAATTTCCACCTTTCATTACAATTTTACATAAAATGTAGAATGGAAGTAATTTAATAAGTTGAAGGAACTCTAATAATAAAATTTAATTACACCTTCACAATTCGAAAAGTAAATTTACTTGAAGATATCGCAAAAAGTCATTGAAACGAGACGAGCGCGAAATTTGTCTGCCAATTAATTTAAATTAATTGGACTGAATAACAGCTCTCCGCATACAGTTGCTTCATCGCATCAATCAAATTATTACAGAAATGTAAGTCAAACTAATTAGTTCAAATAAAAAATCAATGGAGAAACCCACCCCTCCGATTAAATTTTTGTATTTTAATTAATACATGTAACCTACTCCCAATTACACCGATTAAATAATTCTACGTTTTCTCGTAGGAAGTGCATAACGGATACTGAAGGAATGCGATTTATTTCTTGTATTATTTATAAAATTAACATTTATTTAATAACATTTAAATGCAAACGTTTACATTGCCTGTTTAATGAAGTACATTCACCCTCCTTGCACTATAATCAAATTAGTTTAACCTACAATTGCATGAATTCCCATTTAATTTTAACGAAACAGAAATTGTGTTGAATTTAGCTTTAATAAAGCTATTTAATTTAATATCTAACCGAAATTTTTTTTCGAAAGAAATACTGAGAATTCGATTTAATTCAACAACTTGCCATCACAATATTATAAATTGTCAAAAATTTATTCTCTCCTTTTACTTATAGAACCCTGAATGTACAAACAGTAGTGGGGTTCTGGATTTTTTGCTAAGAAAATTAAACTTAATTAATTCTTTTATTTAGAAATTTTTATTTAATTAAAATTGAATTCTGAATGAGTCATTTTGCAAAAAAAGCAATAATTATGTAGTAGATGCGTGTAGCATTTAAATGAATGTTGTTGTGAAACTACCCCTAGTAATATACCCGTAGGGATTTATTGATCGTACGCAAAAATGCCGATATGTTATTTGAAGTTAAAAAAAAATAAAGCTGGCGTATGGGAAACGTTCACAATAATTATTTCCTCTCGATGATGAACAAAGAAGAGAATGCTATAATTTTCTACTAATACGATATTTATCTGAAACTGGTGTCGTTACATATTATTCCAGTCAATTATTTAGGTCGTTAATTACGCGCTCAATGTGTCCAAAACTTTTATTTCGCATCGGTGCAATAACTTTTGCTTGAAAATATATAAAAAGTTAATAAGTCCGTCGAGAGTGGATGTTCGCTTTGTTAATAACCTCCATAAACGGTATCGATTTGTGTACTATTTACATTAAAAACAAGTCGCGAGAGGGAAACGTTTTATACACTCACTTGTTTCATCTCCTGAATTTAAAGTATTACATGCATTTATGGAATAACTGAATTTATTATACGTTTTTCCCGAAGGGGCACATTTTCGCAATTTAATAGACAACCATTTTGCCATCTCTAAATCATCAACTTTTTCTTCGTCTTGTTCTCTTCGCATTTTTACAGGCGCTCTTTTAACGAATGGCCATTTTAATGAATAACAATACAGAATACCTTTCATCATTTTTGCTAGACCGTTATAAATTGCTTCAATTGTAACTTAACAAAATATTTTGTACACCGTTAACAATTCACAAGAAAGGATTTCTTCAATGCAACGTTTAAATTCAATGAAAACAAATGAATGCAATTTTTGTCACACTTTTTTCCGGATTTCACATTTTACTTATTCAGGCACTGTTTAAAAAAAATGCAAAGGATTTCTAACTGATTATAAAAGATCATAAATTAAGAATGTTACTTCGATAGTTTTTAATATTGAAAAAAAGAAAATAAATAAATTAAATCCGAACTGGAATTGCATAATTTATGTTTGTATATAAAATTAAATTACCGAAAGGATTGTTTTAAAATTGAAAGGCAGAAAAAGATGCAAAACAAGTATAGACAGACATAATGGAAACAGATTTTAAAATGTATAAAAGGTTTTCGAGAATTTTACTTCTCCAAACAAAACAAATTTTTAGATGGATATAAACAATTCAAGGTTCTCCAAACCCTATTAATAATTGGGTCATGTTAATGTTTTTGCTAATTTTAGTACTTTTGCTGTCATTTAATATATTGCTTTTTCTTTCTACCAATTGGGAGAAACTTATACAGTAAAATTTGGCGCACAAATTTTTTTGTAAGATAAATTTTAAAATTGCTTGTAATTTGAAGGTGTGCCTTAGCGGAAAGAAGCATGCTATTTCTACCAGTTAAAACCACTTTTAGCATAATTTTATCGCGCAGTTATACATCTTAACCGGAAAAGCCCATTTAACACGTGAATGACATACTAATAAACAAAAAACAGTTTTTTTTCTTAAGAATTAAAAAAGAAAGATGATTACACACGGAACTCCCCGAAGTAAAATAAAGGAAAGTGGTAGGTAAGGTATATTGAAGTGAGGAAGGTAATGATAAGGAAATAAATCGGTGTAGGCTGCATAAATATTAACATATAATTAATAAATTATGGACAGCGACATGCATTTAAAGATATCCGGTGATAATATTTGAATTGAGTCGTTGGTCGTTAATTTGTTTATAATATTGCAGAAAGCTTTATGTAACGAAAAAGAATGTTAATAGCGTGTTATTAAATTGATTACTTGAAGAATCTTATTCTTGAATAGAATATGTTAAGGAAGGATGTAAACGATTTCAATTTGATGGATTGTTGCTAGATAAAAGAAGGAGTAATTAGGAGGTTTTCGAGATTGTTATCTCAAATATGGCGAAGATGGGATTGTAAAACAAAAACAAAGTGAAATGTTTAATTATTATTTAGGAATGATTCGTAAATGAAATTTCCGAAAGTGTGAGAGCGCAAGGTGCAGTAAAGAGACTGTGCGCGTGTGATTACGTTGATGGTGATGGCCTCATCTGAGATGGTACCACTTGGTTCACCACGAAGAGTGGAGAGCAACGCCGTGACCACTACGGAACACCGCTATACCTAGGCAAAAGTACGGCTCTCTTCACCAGTCAGTATGGTGAGTGCAGTGATCGGTTCGCTTACTTCACTCAACGGAATTTAAAAGCGGAAGATACCAAATACCATGACGGTACCATAAAACTTTATTTATTATACGCGAATAGTGGTTGTGCTATTTGTGTTATAACAAAAGGATATTGAAGTAGATTTAACTTCCTATCATTAAGGACAAGGTAAATATTTAAAAAGTAAACTTTCGAAAATGAGCGAAAATTCATAACGGGGATTTCATAATTTTATTTTCCGGGGCATTTGCAAGGTGAATTCGGGCACCTTAAAGATTTTCTTAAAAATAAAAGTGAAATTTTGCCCGAAGCACCTTATTGTTATTAGGACATGTGAATATTTTGGAAACTTTCGTTCGTGATCATGCATGTACACACACACACACCCATGAGATTGAGTGAGAGTTGACCGGATGCTTTACTGGGAGCGAAAAAAAAGGAAACAATGGTCTCTTCATGTTTAACAATACACATATCATCTATAACTAGATACATCATATACAGAGTAACGCATCACTGCCATCAACATTTCATCATGGTGTAGGCAACACGAAAAATCGAATATTTACATTTCAGCACATACTTTTCTTATTTATAAGTGACAATCACACACCAAGCTCTATCACAAATTCTATTAAATTCCCCAAATCGGAATGCATTTCGATATAACATTCATTCATGCGCCAAATAACATTGCTAATATTGCGCTCAATATCCTTCAAGGTGCGCCCAATTTTTCACACAACAAACACTAAAAAGAAAAAAAAAAGATTCATATATAAATTGGATTCGATAAGGCTTTATACCAAAGAGAAAAGGCTTGGTCAAATAACAAGCTTTCTCAACTCATCTCAATGAAGCCCCACAATGAGGACATCCATTTTTTTCTCACTTATCCACATGCAGACCATCATTGTGTGTTTTAATTAACAACTTTAAATTTCATTGGAATTATTCTTCTTAAAGGAATCACTATAAACCAACATTATTCACGCTAAATTTAACATTCTGAATTTCAGTGATAAATTACCGACTTTAGCTGAGTCAACTATTGATCCAATCATTAATTTAGTTCTGCCAAAATTGTATCTAATCCAATTTAGTTTTATTTTAAAATTTTATGGAACCGTTTTAATTGCAATTTGCAACAAATTTTATTCTACAAATATTTCAATGAAATTTCACAAGCAACTTCGTAGGAATGAGAAATATTATTTTCTTTGTTATTGCTAAAGTTCATTATGCTCACTATCCACTTTACATAAACCGTTTCTTAATCTATAAATTACATTAAGTGATTCTGTAAACAGTAAAACTAATTATCTCAAAAGAGATCAACTGTTTTTTTAACTATATATGCTTCATACGTTACTGTTTCAAGACAAGTAGAATTTTTGCAACAGTTACTTAAACCTTTAAAATAGGTATTCAATTTCTTTTAAATTAATAACTCGTTTTAATAATAAAATATTAATATATCTTTCTAAGAGTTTTTGGAAATTATTTACTTTAAACAGTATTTGTGATTCTAGGCAAATATTTATTTTACATATCTTTTATTAAATTATGTACAAGTATAATTTGTTAAACAGAAAAAGGATTTCGTTGGATTTAGAAAAAAAAATGAATGGTAATCATTCAAATACATAATTAATATTCTTACAGTGAATTTTACCATTCTCTTAATTTGGAGTACCAAGGACCAACAGAATACGCCCATTGTATTTTTTCTACTATAGTTTCCGTATTTAATAATCCTTTGTGTTCAATGAACAATAGTGCAATAGCCTTGATCTCATCCTAACAGCTACCTAAATCAACAATTAAAGATTACAAATATGAAAGTTTAATTTAAAATTGAGCAACCCCTAAGGACAAAATGATTTCTCATTCCCGTTAATAGCAAAATAAATTCGGAGACGTGATTGCTTTCAATTTAAAACAAGGTTATTAAAGCCAATCAGAATGATTGATGACGATCTTTAATAAGAAAGGTACATTTTTTCTAAACTTGAGATTTCTCATAGAAAAGGAACGTTGATATTCTCCTATCCGGGAAGTCACTTAATTAATTATCTCATTTTTAAATGATTTTTATTTAATTGCAAATCTGTGTTTTTTTGACAAGGTTAATTTACACCATATGGTTACCTTGATTTTATAGGCCTATTCTGATTATTTTGCTGCTTTATTTATGTTTTCGATTAGAATAACTTTTAATTTATTTACAATTCTGATTAATACAATTTCGCAATGTGTTGCTTCATGAAGGTGTATGTAGGCATTTTTTTAGTATTCACGTACCTGATGTTACTATAATTGGCAGTGAAGGTTGAATCAAGTCTGATTCTTTAAAAGGGACCAAGTATATCATATTTCTGCAATGCGTTGTTAACTAATTTATTTTAAGTAACATCTAATACTTTAAAATATTTCTAATCCTCTCTATAATTTAGAATATTTTACTGAAATTTTTTACTATATTTATTACAATGATCGTCGCTTTGATATTTATATATTCATTTTTATTGCTCTTTGATATTCTAAAAACCTTTGTTTTATTGATCTCTTTTATTTCATGTAAAAACCATGGGCAATCAGTATATTTGATCGGGGATGCCCCACCCCTAAATAGAATTTTACGTTTATATGCATTATTCATAAATAATAGTGGAATTTTTGCATTTTCTTTACTCAAATATTCTCCTAAATTAAAGATAAATGAATTGAGGTCTTACAAATTCTTTTCAACCTTAATAAGTATAGCCAATTAGTTACAATTAATTTAACTGTCATATTTAATAAAGTGGATAGCATAATGTCGCATAAAAAACTGTCTGGTGTGAAAGTAATGAGGTCCGTCTAGTTAGATATCAATTATTTCTTGAAATCTATTTACTTTAAAAATGCTTTTAGATTCTTCAAATAAATTTAATGAGAAATTTTATTTTATTTTCATATAGATAACAAGACTGAGGCTATTAGCGAGGAGTTAGATTTATAATAAGAGGAAATCCTGTTAGGAGAACTTCGAAAAGAAGGATTTTTCAAATTTTTTCTCTATGTATTTAAATTTATTTTGACTATGCTTGTTATTCTAAACGATAATCTTCAGAAAGGTTTAAACAAACATAGCGAGAAATGTCAGCTTTGATCATTTTGCTTTGTTCTGAACGTTTCAAATCTTCTTATATACAGTATCTCATTACTCAGGTTCAAGTATGGGATTCCTCTCTGCAAGGATGCACATCTCCTCTTATTTATGCAAAATATTGATAGTTTTTTTTTATAAATCATTACATGGTTTAATTACAGAAACATTAAGTAATAAAAATTTTTATTTCTACATAATGAATTCAATTTAAATTTCATAATTATTTATGCGATCATATGATTTGTTACTTTGTGGAAAAATTAACAGATGCAGCAGAAAATATAATTACATTTGTTATGAAATGCAATTTTTATAGAGTACTTTTCTACTTATTATCAATGGTAAATATTAGTATTGATATTTTATAAAATGAAATTAATCAATAGATCTTTTAATTTTCATATTCATTTTCAGTGAGTAATTGCTTTTAAGTAAAACAAGAGTAGTGTTTTAAGAAAGTAAAGAAATTTATGTTTAGAGAAGGGCTTGCACAAAGTTTTTGTAATTATATTTGTAGAAAGTGTATAATAAATTTGTTGAAAATTGAAATGTAATTATTGCTTAATGATATGGAAGTGAGTAACATGTAAACTAATATTTCTCGTTCGAAATGCAGTGTGGCGTTTAAATTTGTGAATATATTCAACTCTAGTTTTTAATTAAGCCAGAAAAGGAGTGCACGATTCAGATATAAATCTCTACTCACGTTTTTGCTCATTCAAAGCGAAAATATTAATGATCGATCTAGTTGTAGTAAAAGCACTGCTTTGGGGCAGGTAAAAGTTTTCGATCGAAGCGATTTATTTTTTTTTTTTTTTGCGAAGAGATTTATTTAATTGGCTAATGTATGCTGTCAAGTGATACACATTTCTCATATGTACAATAAGCTAAGCAACTTCTATGCTGCAACTTTCACTTGATAAATGAGACATTTATTTGAGTGAACTATCTTGAAATACTTTTATTTTTTCATTGTTTTTCCTTGTGCCTTGGGAAAAAATATCTAGAATTGTGTGGGAATTCTGCTTTACAACCTGCTTGTATATATGTGGTTTAAGTAAAAAGATGATTTGTCAACATGTAAAGCAACCATGAATTAAATCGTGCAAGCTTGCAAGAAATTATTAAAGAATAGAAATCTTATTATTAATTAGATTACACATCCAATTGTATAATCATATTTTAATGATTAAATAATAAATAAATAAATAAAATTATTATATTTTTTTATTTCTGCTCTGATTGTTCATAAAATGTTGTAAAACCTTATGCATATGTTAAGTGGAATTTTACAGTTAAATGTTATATTAAGGAAACAAAACAGTAGAATTGTAGTATATTTTGGCTTGAGGAAGATGAGTACTATGTGTACGATGATTAATGGTTATTTGTGCCATCGTCACATAGTGTAATGCATTGTTTTATAACTGACATACCATATGTTCCACAAATGATAGGATCAATTCCTCGCTTCGGTAACATATTCTAATTCTAAAGTATTTCTGTCAATCTAACATACAAAAAAACTACTTACACACCACGTAATTAGCCTACAGCGGTGAAATTTCAATTACAAACCCAAACATTTCTATTTACACTTATTGAATGTATGCTAATATTTAATTAGTCAACTTCTTTAGTGAACAAGCCAAAAAGAAAGTTTTACGCTTGAAAATCCCTATAAGTACCAACCTTTCTCCAATTTATTGATTTTTATAGTAAATCGGATTTGTAAGTTAATTTGTTTTCATTAATAAAAATTTTACAACCGCTTTCTAACATAAATCGTAAATTCTTCCTGGAAATAACATGAATTCCATGACCTGATATCTATAAATTAATACATCTATAAATATTGTTCGAATTTTCTTAAATGTTTTTTTTTAGCGAGTTTATTGTTGATTCGAAAAGAAAATTAACAGTTTTTAACAAAAAATTTAGCAACTATTCGTTTGACCAATAATAAATTATTTACATACAACTATTGTTTATTTTCCATGACGCTGTGCGAAATTTTTTAACAAATTAGAAAATTTACAAAAATAATTAGTTTTGTGATAAATACATATGTTCTATGTTGGTAAATATTTAAAATTTATGCAATAAACTGAAAACTATAAATGGGAATTGTGAAATGGAATAATTAATTTCGAAATATTTAGTCTTTAAATCAAAAATTTTTTGAAAATCTTAATCTACGTTTTTCAAGATAGATAGATAAAATCAGATTGTAAAATTTATTATTTACATAGAAATTCCATTCAAATTTTATTTTATTTTTTTCGTAATCAATTTGATTAGCTATTTATCTAATCAAAAAACGATATTGCTTTTGTCAGCAAATATTCTTCTGCCTGAACTATTTATGCTGCTTGCATATTAAAATTAACTCATATTTAAACTTTGGTAAAAAAATTATTGTTTTTTTGGACTTATTGAAAAGCAAATACAATTATTTTTCGTTTCTTTAAACCTTAAGAAATTATTGGTTCTAACCTTTAACGATGCGTTGTAAGTCAGAACGGTTTATTAAGATTCACGCATTATTCTTACATTTATTTATTAATATCATAATTTCTTTACCGTGTTGTAAAATATACGATTTAATCGATTTATATAAATATTAAATTGTGTTGTAGGCTTACGGAATATTGAATAATGCAAAAATCTAATTAATACAAATTAATTTTGCAAAAATTATTACTTAACAATTATTTCAAATAAATTTTTATGTAATAAATTTGTAAATTATGGATTTATTTTAATGAAATACATGTATGTATCTAAACGCGTTAATACCAGAAAATTATTTGAAAAAAATGGCCTGGTAGTATCGCTATAATACAAGAAAAACACAGCCTCGGGACAAATATTCAATTCCGGAATAGAAATAATTGAAGTACGTGTAATTAATAGGTCATTAATCCGAGAAAGCGATATACTCAATAGTTATTTTTATGGTTATAAAATGATGTAAAATTATAGAAAAAACACTAAAAAAGAGCCGTGAATGATTTATGCAAAGTTATGGATGGTTACTAGAGTGGAACTATCTTTTAAAAAATTGTGCTATTTAATGTAACTACTTGGGTGATTTAAAAGTTTCAATTAAAGACTTGTTAGCAAATCGAAATTATAATATTTAATGTAAATCCGTTTTGCAATGTGTGGAATGATAACCATCCAGATTTCTTTTGACATCAATGTCATTACTCGGAATAAAAAGCATCTAGTATTGCATCTTTAAAAGTCGTACGGTTTCCTAAACTGTATTTATAGAAAGCAATGATTTAACAATATATTCAGTGAAAGATGACAGATGATGTTGTGTGTACAATAATAAAAGGAATGTACTTTTTGTTGATTTATGACTTAAATTACTCACTGATTAATTTGAAATTAAATGGAAGGGAACCTCATCTTCTTTTAATTTCGTGGTATTAAAGGGAAACTTGCTTTGGCGAAAGTGTAAATTTTTGCTACTTTTGATTATTCTTACTGAACTTCCTTTGTATAAAGTCTTAAATTGTTATGGACAATTTACCAAACAGTATTTACATACTATTCTTTTGTTTGAAGAGACTATTTAACATTGAAAAGATTTTATTTGCGAAATTACTTTTGAAATGGATACAAATTATTTGTCTTACTAATAGTCAAAGATTAAAATACATTTTTACGTAATATGAACTTCAATTTGAAAATTCATTGAACAAATAACATTTTATTAAAATAAATGTCATTTTAATTGCATTTAGCATCTTTTGGTTGTGTGTAATGTGGTAAAATTAACTTTTTATCACGAATACGTATAAAAAATTTCAATGCTTAGATGCATCACATTTTTTTCTTTAATTATCGAATTAAAAATTTAAACAACTAAAAGTTCTGACATTAGCCTACACCACCACAGTTAAAGCCGATAGCTTGCACAGCGATTTGTAATGTAATTTATTGTTTTCTGATTAGAAATGTTTCTACACAATTTCTTGCACCTTATGTATATACAACTAATTAATTTTAACGAAAAAAGTGAAAATGAATGTCTTCAGCATTTTCTCTTTCATTAGAAATATTTGAAATTGATATATGCATGATGTGGACAGCAATTTAATATTTTCTGTTACTATAAGAAGATACTAATTAACAAGGAATTGATGAATTTTATTTTTCTCCGCAAGTTCGTTTTTTAATTAAAAATATAATTAATATCTGTAAGATTCCGTTTAATTAACCACTCATGTCCTTTTATGGTTTAACTACTTTCCCTTATTTTTAGAGCTGTTTATTATTTAAATACTTTCTGAAAGGAATTTAATATTTTTATTTGAAGTTTATAAAAATTCATTAATGTATCTATATAAAAAAACTCGTATTTTCAATTACTATACTTTAAAGTTAATATAGAATCGATAATGATGTAAGTTTATTGTCCTGGCGGTATTATCGATGACTACATTGATATTTAAAGAAATATAGAAAATAATAAATTAAAACATATCTTCACAGGTTTATTATACATTAATAAACTACCATTGGTATAATTTGTATAATAACAGGACTAATTATGACATAAATTACCCGATTTGATTGTTCGATTATTTGCTTTTGTAGGCGATAAATTATAACTAAACAATATGACATTAGATAGAACTTAATTATTGAATTCTATAGTTATTTCAATTTGAATAAATTACAAATTAGACTACTACAAAGCAGGAATATTTTTTCAGAAATTATTTTAATAAGCTCCTTTCTTTCTGTAGTCTTTTGGAATGTTGAAATTTTTCCTTTGTAGAAAGCGAATTACAAAAATGATGAGTTATTATTATAAGACAAACATTTTACCTTATTATTAAATTTTTAAACTAACACTAGGTGTTTTTATGAGTGCAAAGTTGCCACTTTTTGATATATTCTCTTTTTAATTACATAAACAAAACTAAATATGTACACACTAAATGTTTACGTAATACAGAGTTTAATTGTTTGCGTCCTTTGTTAATACTTAACTCGCTAAAAATTTAAAAATTAATTGAACAAATGACAATGCATTTACCATGGAAATGTTTTGAAAAAAAAAAGAAATAATTTTACTCAATAAATTGGACACATGGGAATGAGTTATCTTTAAAATAAAAAAATTTGTGCATATGAGATCGACTGGTACTCCTGCTATCCTTAGCTATAAATAAAATGAAAAATTCTAATTTAAAATTCCAGAGAAAAAAAAGTTTTAGGGGATCTTCTTATTTTATAATGGATGTTATGATAATTTATACCATTTACAATGATTTGAGACAAGTACAACAACTTTTTTTTTTATTAAAAAGTGAAAATTCAGGCAGTTCTTATGAATCGCCCATATAAAAATTTAATAACATCATTTCCTCTGAATTCAAACTAAGAAATAATGTCCTAAAAATAATGAGATGTTTACGTTCTCTTAAAGCGCAATGCTGTTAATGATCCTTCGAACAATTAAATAGTATTTGAATATAATTTGCGTAAGATTGTAAATTTTACGAAGTGTTAATTGCATATCGGTAAAAAGTTAACTGTATTCTTAGTTGTATTTTTGTATGTTTTAGTTGAACATGAATCAAAATTACGTGAAGGATGGGAAATATCGGTAGCCAACAAGTAGGAACGACACCGCAAAGGAGCAGCCCAATAGAAGAAGAACCGTGGACACAATCATACCCTCGTAGCCCTTATCAACATAAATTAGTAGTACCTGATCGAGATGCACATCAAAGATTACGACCGACCGGAAACGGAGAAATCCTGCAAGCAGGAGGAACCCTTTCCGGGAGAAACCAACGACAAATCGTCAGCAGATCGAGTAGCATACCAGCGATTCGGCAACGAAATTCGCAAAGTCCGCAACAAAGACCAAGACCAGCGCACAAATATAATTACTCTAGACCCTATACGCCATCACATAGAAAAGACCAGGTATAATTCTCACAAAATACAAAAAGTCTATTAATCATCACACGCGCACCTATACAACAGATATCTATCAAAATAGCAGGTTGGGAACCATTCATTAATTGTATTATTAATGCAAAATATTACTTAATTACTTTATTATCTTAAAATAAAAAATACCTGTGAATGGGAAATTTTATAATTATTCAATAAATACTTTTCAAGTGTTACAATTATAATCCAAAAAAGTTGAGGCTAATGCCCTCCTTTCCATTCATTACTTTATATTTAAGATGCTTAGAAAACTTATATTAATCCCCTCGAATAGATTATCTTCACTTTACTACAATTGGGCTTCATATTAAATCTAAAATTATAAAGTGAAAGCTTTGCCCATTGAACATAAAAAATATTTACCCCTAAATTGATTATTAACTTCTTATCTTCTTGTTCTATTTTACTAATATTATTATATTATATTATTCTAATGCGTGGTCAAGCTTCATATAAATATATTTGCTGCATCCACTTTTATAAAGCTCACTCATATACGAAGTGCTTAAACTAATAATTAGATAAATGGATTTTTAATTATTTTTAGATGAAAAGATTCGGTTCTGAGCCAGATTTGCGTGGCCAATCCAAAACAATCAACGAATATCAAGATAGGTATAAAGGAAGAAAAAAATATAAAGCACCCCCACCTCCTGCCGTCATTTCGGTAAAAGTTTCTAATATATTCTTTAAAATTATTTTACATCCTTTACATATTCCAGGCCGATAAACATGAATTAGATGAAGGTTGTGGAATTGAAAATGGTTCCCCAATTCGTAGAGCTAGACTATTCAAAACACGCGCAGAAACAAAGAAGAAAATTTCTAGTCCTGTAAATAATCGTAGATCAATAAGTAGCGTCCTAGAACTTACCCCATTAGAAAGACAAAGTAAATTTAAATCAAATGAAAATTTATTTACTGACTGTAAAAAGCGGTCTAGCAGCAATAAAGTACAAGCTAATCGCCAATCAGTTCCTCAGATGCAAAGAACTAGAAGTTCTCCGGAATTTCAAGCGGAATTAAAAGAAGTAACTAGAAAACTAGTAAATAAGAGGAAGGAAGTACCTAAACCTAATGAAAATGAACAAATCAACGAAAGCAAATTAAAGACTTTAGATCATAATTTAAATAAAAAAGAGCATATTAGAAATAAATTAAAAGATTTACAGGCGAGAGATATAACCTTGGAAGAGCGTACACCGGCTTCTGGAAAGGAATCTACGCCAGAACAATCACCCCCAAAAGTTAAAACATTTTATTTTGGAATGGAACACGAACCATTGCAAAAAATTCCTAATTCAATTGGTTCTGATATTTCGAGTGAATCTGAAACTGAAATATCTGGTCATGACATATCTTTGCAATTACGACCAATTCTTCCAAAAAAGCAATTAGAAATACCTAGATTTTCTCCTGCAGCTGCTTGGAAATTGCTTTCGGCCGTAGATACAAACCCTCTAGGTAGTACAATTGCTAGCGAAGAAGGCTCTGTTTTCATAGAGGACAGAATAGAAAAATTATCCCGTCCACCACCACCATATAGAATACAAATCGGTCCTAGATCTAACCATGATAAATCTGGAGATTCGGGTATATCGGGTGATGAGACTCCTGAGGCAGCTTTGCCTAGTCCCAGGCAGAGAGGTATATCGTGGACTCCTCAACAGGATCTAGGTGATGATTCTAGTCTAGAAGAAGGATCAAATCCAGAATTTCCGAATCAAATCAAATTCCCTACAAGACCTCATGTGTTTAGTCTATCATTGCCACGAGAAAACCATCTAGCTGCGTATATTAGTGAAAAAAATCCTTTGCAACCTTATTCGAGTTTACAGAAAATTAAACGTTCGATGTCTGGGATGCTGGGTAATTTGGGCAAAAAAGAAGCAGAAAATGAAGATACAAGTGAAAACTGGTTTTTAAGTAGATCAGCGCCAAATTCCTTAAATAATGGCTTCAACTCTCTTGAATTACGAAAACAATATAACAAGGCATCTGATGATTCGGACAATCCATCAAATCCCCCAAACATAATGCAAACAAATACAAGGAGGATAATGTATCTACCTCAATCAAATTTGGAAGTTACTTGTCGGAAGAAACAACTTTCTAAATCATACGAGAATATTTCTTCTGCTGGTTCAAAAAATTATCCGCAAGATTTGCAAGATCCTCCAAAACACGAACTACCGAAGTGGGTTAGTAAAAAACCAAAGAAGTTTACTTTTCAAAGTACAGTCAGGCAAATTGAACGGAAACGTTTGGCAGATAAATTATCGAAAGAAGCTGAACGAAAGGAACAACAGAGATTACGTGAATTGGAAGCAATGCAAAGAGTAGAAGAGGAATTTCAAAAGAAACGCGCCAGAGAAAAAGCTTCAATACGGCAACAGTTACGATTATACAGCATGGATGACTCCGCTTGGTCTAGTTTGCCACCTAATTTAGAAATGTCTGAAGAGGTAAGACAGTAAATTTTTTTTTTAAAAGTATTTTAAATTCAACATTTATTTCTTTATAGCTCATAAAACTAGAATTTAAAATCTTACAGTATATTTGATAGTATTTCTATTCTAGAAGTTTGTTGGTTATAGAAAGGAGAAATCAAAAACTGTTGTTTTCTTTATGCTTAGATTCGTCCGGAACCGGATGGTGCCGTTTCTTCTAATACTTCCTCACCAACATTCATCAAAAGTAGTGAGAGCAAAGAGCAAAAATCACAAATGACTCAAGTGTTATCTGAATATAGGCAACCACAAAGAGAATACAAGGAATATAGAGGAGGAACACGTTACAATCATGAACAATCCGCTACAGTTTATCCTAAAGTTACATGTAATATGCCTAAAGCAACTGGTAAGAGTAAAATTGTATTTCTTTCCTGGTGAACTAATAATTAAGTATTTTAGGTGTTATCCATAATGGAAATTACCGGAAAGAGTTCGCACGTGGTAAATCCGCCGAAAGCAGCTTTTCGGAAGAATCGAATTCGACAACGAGAAATCATTCTCCCCTTGGATTTTCTAGGAAATGAATAACCCTTTACTAATTTTTATATAAAATTTATATGGTATTACTATACATGTGTATAAAAAACTTCATCTATACTAAGATTTTGTGTATATCTACTACTTTAATAAAATATTTACAAATAATAAGATAATTGATAATAGTAAAAAATTTAAAGATATTACATATCTATTTTTATATGTGTCACATAGCTCAAAGAAATATAGATTGGTCAAAGACTTTTTTAATATTTTGACCATTAGAATGTTCTAAAAATTATTGATTCGGTTACACAAACTTTAATCAATTTTAAACAATGAAAATTTACCTACATACTATTGTTAAAATATTAGCAATAATCGTTTCTGATTTTCGATTAATTTTGATTAGTGTCTGGGTCCTTACATTATATTGTTACAGAAGGCAAATTAATGGCAGAAATTTAAGAAAATTATTTCTGTGTAAGTAATTTTTTATTCATTTCCTCAAGTACAAAATAAACATTTAATTTTATAATTCAATAAATTGAAATTATTTCCATTAGAATTATTTTGACCCGCATTAGAAAATTTTCTCTAATCTCAGTCATACATTATTCCAATTACGCTCTAATTTTATTGTTCTAGAAGCAGTTCACATTTTAATAGCTAATAATAATACATGTAAAATTATACATTTGTAATATGTGCTGAAAATTATGAAATTTCAGCAGGGGATTCCCAATCCGTACTGAAAACGGTTGGTATTCCTTGTTTTCAGAAGGCTTTTTCTTAATATGGCGTTCTGTAGTATAAGCTGATGTTGGTGTTTATTTCCCTTCAAAGTAATAATATACGGTTGTGACAGTACTTAAAATGTTATTAAAATAACATAAAAATAATGGGGATCCATGGGCTTCTATTGTGGACAGTATTGAGTGTTTTTCTACCCTTCAGTATAACTTTAGATCAAGGTAAATGAAACTTACTTTGTCCAAAGGGTTATTTTTAGTAAGTAAATATAATTTATTACATTTCAGCTTCGTTTTATGGCGGAAGTTACATAGCTATACCCTTAAAAGAAGCTAAGAGTTCAACAGATATTCACTTCAAGTTTCGTACACATCTACCTAACGCATTATTACTTCTTGTGGCTGGTGCTACGGATTATTGCATTGTGAGGTTAGATAATGGAAAACTTAAGGTTAATATTAATTTAGGAGCAGGAGAATCTGAATTATATTCAAAACACAACATAAAATTAGATGACTTTAAATGGCATGATGTTATAATCGTTAGGAAAGAGGAAGATTTATCTATGATCATCGATAACAACTACACTGCAAGGTATTTCATTTTAAAATTGTTTAAATAATTCAATTATAATTTATTTTGAAATAAAATGGAAAATAGGTGCTTCAATGTGATATTAAGACTTCATAGAGTTTTCTAATATTGTTATGAATAAATTTAGAACTTCATTTTCCCTTAAATAAGTTTTCTGTAACATTGAATAGATTTAGCAGAACTGCATCAAACTAATTAGTTTATTGTATTCAAAATTCAATAGATGTTCTTTTCTACTTATAAATATTTAATATTGGCTAAATCAAATCCCATTTCCACTCCTAAGCGGTATTGCGACAATATATTCTTAAGCGATTTGAGGTTAAGACATAAGTATTGGACTGATATTGCAATTAGAAATAGCAGGTTCAAAAATTATAAGATAAATGTTTTTATTGTATTTTTAGTCAAAAGAAACTTAAAGATATAGTCACGAAACTTTTGCAGATTATTTTATTTTAAAATTCTTTTGCAGTTATTCTTAATTAACGTTTCAAGTGTATCATTTAATTTTTTTCAGAACACACCTTCCAGGAGATTTCTTCGAATTAAATATACATGATGGATTATTTATTGGTGGCTTTAAAAACATCACAGATTTATTTTTTGGTCACATGGATAATTTCCGGGGCTGTCTTGCAGAAGTAAGGAAGGCTTATAAATAAATTTATATATGATTATTTAAAAAAATCTTTTTAATTTTTTTAGGTTATGTATAATGGCATTTTAGTTTTGGATCAAGCGAGACATCGTCAATCTCAAGCCACTGTGCACGGAGTTACATGGAATTGTGCGGCTGAATTCGATGCACCCACTGAACGGCCTATAAGCTTTGTAGAAGATGGAGCTTTCATGGCAATTCCCCAACCCAAAATACACACATTCAAGTTGCAAGTTGAATTAAAAACATTAGTTCAACATAGTGTAATCATTTATAATCCGGGATCTCCTTCGAAATTAGATTTATTTGCTTTGGAAATTTGGAAAGGAAAGTTAAAAGTAACTTTAAAACAAGGAGATAAACTCATTGAAAATATGAATGATGAGTACATTGCTGATGGACATTGGCATAAAATATCAATGAAGTTAAGCACAGGTTCATTAGAATTGAGTGTTGATTCAAGAACTAAAACTGCCAAAGTACCTCGTGGACATTATGTAGATATTAGTGACGTGTTTTATGTTGGTGGAATAGAATTAAATAAACGTGCTAGAGCTATGGCGAAGGGCTTAAAAACTGCAGATAGTAGTTTTAAAGGATGTTTAAAGCATTTAACAATTGGGGATAAGCAAAGGGGTTTACCTGATGTACATGTAAGTGAAGGGTTACTTCCTGGATGCGTTTGGCAGTATCCTTGTTTACGAAATCCTTGCAATGAAAATGGAGTTTGTATGCAACAAGGTTTAGATTCATTCCAATGCCAATGTGAAGATCAAACTTGCATCAGTCCTAATTATACAGAAGGGTACAAAGTTTTCTCACGTACTAGTTTTGCCACAGAACTAGAATTACTAGCTCTAGAACCTCTAGAAGTATTAGAAGGTCAAAGTTCCCTTATCACAACTAACAATCTACACATGATCTTAGATTACCCCAAATATGGTATCCGAGATTTTGGGATCAAATTTACAATAGTCGAAGCACCCTCCCATGGAAGTATTAGCATAGATGTTTGGCCGCATGAAAAAAACATTTTCTCTCTTTCGGATGTAGCACGTGATAAAATTCATTACATCCATGATGGTTCTGAAACTAAATTGGATCACGTAACTTTGGAAGTCGAGTTCTCAACTGGAGATATTTTCATCCTTCCGGCTTATTTACAGGGAAAATTTAAATTTACTTTAATTGTTAATATTTCCCCTGTTAATGATCCACCCACTTTAAAAATTTCAAGCAGCAATGTATTAAGAGTTGCTCAGGTAAATTCCAGCATGTTTGTAATTCTCCGAACAATTTTAATAAATAGTTTGCATTTTATTCAGTTGCTATTTTTATTTATTTAACTTAGTTGTTAACAGATGAATGCCTCTTGTGTTTACTAGATTTTGCACCTTCTAACAATCAATTGGCATGATTTTTTATCAATTCTGCCAGTTTTATTTAAAGTGAAGTTATATTTGACAATATCATATACTGCTTTTATTGTTATTTTGCGTTTGTTAGAAATTAAAACAACAAACATATTAAGACTAAACTACCAAGGCATGCTAAGGAAAAGAGATAAACAAAAAATATTCTAAAGTTAGTACTCTTAACCTCCATTCTATATTTAAGAAAAACATGCAGAAGGCCTGTTTTGCTCAGACTGTAAAGATACTTTGCTTAATAATCTGATCACAAGTCTTCAAAAAGAATATATGTATTGTCAATCCAAAAAATATTTCAAAAAAATACATATCTCTGCATAGTACATAATATAACTGGATGTTTTGCCTATTTTTGAGCAAAATTGGAATCCAGAACAGTATTTGTTTAAAGTACAATAAGTATACACCCATTGATTTTATGGAAATTTAAAAAAAAACATTTGGTCTTTGATTTGCTTTGCACGGTTTTGTTTGAATAATCTGTGTGGTATATTATATAAAGTATTTTAGAAATGACAATTTAACAATTTTAGGCCTCGAAAAAAATTATTGGAACTGATTTGTTACAAGTGAGCGATCCTGATAGTTCAGCAAATCATTTAGTCTACAATATAATAGATGCTGGTCCTGGTCATTTTGAATTTGCTCATAAACCATCCAACCCAATTGCATCATTTACACAACATGAGATTGAAAATCATGATGTCGTTTATGTGCACCACGCGAATGCAGCTAATGAATCGTACATTTCCATACAAGTATCTGACGGAATTGAAACAAGTCCTCCAGGAAAATTACGCATTTCCGCTTTCCCACAATTTTGGAGGCTTAAAAATAATACAGGGATTACATTAATGCATCTTACTGCAGGACTTATAACGCCTTTTAATTTAAGTTTTATATCTAATGTAGCTAATGCTAGTGATTCAGCTCAATATCATATAATACAAGGCCCACAATTTGGTGTTATTGAAGTTGAAAAAGATGTCGGATTTTGGGAAAACTCTGTGATATTTACTAGTGACGATTTGAGACATCACAGGGTAAGGTATCGCCACATAACATCAACACCTGATTTCGATGAATTCCAGGTAAGATTATATTTTAATAAGACATTCATATTCATTTTTAACATGGTACCCCTAAAAAATTAATAGCAAAGGAAATAAGCGTTATAAAAATTTAAATGAAATTGCATAATTAACGTGCAAAATATAAATTTCATGATTTGCGCAAAATGCAAACAAGACTATTTTTTAATTGCATTAAAACTAATAGTTATAGATTTATAACTTATTTCTAGTAAATTGTGTCTTGTCCAAAAATATATGTTTCAACTCAGAGGACGCGTGTAACGCCTACAAATAAAGAAGAAGCTGTTTCTCGATGATAAACCAAAACAAAATCATCACCTTTTGTGATGCAACCAAAAATTTTGTAGAGCTTTTTCAAATTTTCTTTCTGTATTTTTAGAAAAATTATTTCTTCAATTTTGCAAGCGCAAAAAAAAACTCGAAATTAAGAAATCTTTCTTCAAATTTGAGTATTAAAATCAATTTTTATAAACATCAATTCATTTAATTTTCTGAATCTAAAAGTTACTGAGCAGATAATCCCATTAAGCAAATGATGATAAAATGATAAAATACGACAAAAAAATATTGGTATTGATAGAAATGTGGCCAAATAAAAAATTAATTCAATTTATAAGTTACTTGTTTCTATTTTTCATGATTTGAATCCTTTTTGTTTCAGTTTCGAACGACTTTAAATATGAGCATGCTCTACACATTCCGAATGAGTTTTGCAAAATGCCATTTGTATGTTGTGAATGCGAATACTTTACTTTTAAACCAAACTATTGAGGTTATACTGACAACAGATAACTTAAAATATCAAACTGAACCTGTTGAATCCCCAACAACTTCAATACTCTATCAAATTGTAAAAGCGCCATACTATGGCTTTTTATTTTCTTCCGTCTCAAAATACCGAATGCGTGCTCAAGATAGCTTCACGCAAGAAGATATAATATCGGGGAATGTAAAATATCGTTTATTTCGAAAATCTTATTCTCCAATTATTGACAATTTTATTGTAAATATCATTGCGCCGGGGTGTAGAAATATATCACAAAATATCACTATTGTTCATATACCAAATACAGAAAATTTGAAAAAGGTTAAAGTAATTTTAGAAAAAATGCAAGTGGAAGAAGGTTCAACTAGCTATATTCCTTCAAGTAATTTAAAGATACAAGGTGATTTTATTACAGAATTATTATTTAATATAACAGAACAACCAAAACATGGCATCCTGCAAGTTATTCAAAACACCAATATACGTAACGAAACGAATTATTTCACAGCGAACGAATTAGAGAAAAAACAAGTTTTTTATATTCACGACGATTCTGAAACAAGAGACGATTCTTTCAAATTTATGGCTATTTCTAAGGAAGAAGAAGATTTTGAGTATGTTGAATCTTTCTACATTGATATACAACTGAAAAATGATAATAGCCCTACGAGGGTGATTGATAAGGTATTCCATGTGGTGGTTGGAGGTGAGAGATTACTAACAGGAGAAGATTTGTGTCATGTAGATTTAGATTTAGATACGAAGCCGAATAATATTATATATACATTTAGAGAACTACCAAATGGAGAATTTTGCAATGCAAGAAATCCTTCTGAAAAATTAAGTGAATTTTCACAAGAAGATCTCAATTTGAATAGAGTTTTATTTCAACATAAAGGTCCCGAATATGGGAAAATCAAATTTTGGATTACAGATGGTTCTTTTTATGTCACTAGTATTTTAGAAGTCCAAGCATCCGCCCCATTTATACGTGTTTTGACCAACAAACGGCTTATCACGCAGCATGGAAAATTTGCGTCAGTTACAAACGATAATCTAAATTTTAATACAAACCTTTATGCTACTGATGAAGACGTTTTATATGAAATTACTAGAAAGCCAAATTTTGGAAAAATTGTTTATACAAATACAACAAAGGTAGGTACAAGTGATATACCTACAAAATATGTTTTGTCCAAGATATAATTGTGTAAGGTACAATCTCTTAATTTAATGTTTGTAGATTGCAAGTGAATTTACTCAAGCTGAAGTAAATAAAGGATTTATTAGTTATATTAACGAAATAGCATCATCTAATGCAGATGAAGTTTCATTAAAAGTGCGATGTAGGGATGCAATTAATGTAGCTCAATTAGGGATTTGGATGCTTCCTGCAAGTTATTGGGAGCCATTAAAGTTGAAGACTTTGAGGATGTTAACAGTAGAAGAATCTACCAGTGCAATTATAGGAAAACAAATTTTAGAGGTATATAAATCATTTTATATGCAAGAATACACATTTAGAAAGTGTTATACCCCCAAATATCAGATATAATTTGCAATTTGACAAGGAAATATTAATGACCTTATGGTATTTGATCTAGATTGAATTATAAACATTCTTGGAAAATTGTTGGTCATTAAAATTTTTTGTAATTTTTAGTCTTTAAACTTTTAGGCTTTTATAATTTTATTAATTATCTGAAATGACCTATAGACAATTTTTCTTTTCTTAATTTTAGATAATACAACCAGAAGTTCCTTCGAGTGCAATAATATATCATATAGCTGAATTACCAATAAATGGATACATCAGTATTCTTCCCACAACTCAAAACACGGAAGACCACTCCACAAATATTCGTTCCTTTTCACAAGCTCTGATGAATGAGAATAGAATAATTTACATTCAATCAGTTGCAAATGAAACCCGAGATCACATCAAATTTAATGTAACAAATGGGATGGTTTGGCTTTATGGATTAACATTAGAAGTACAAATAATTCCAGAAAGACTGTACCTTGGTAGCAATACACTAAGTGTGAATGAAGGAGGCACAGCTGTTATAACATCAATTAATTTATTTATAGTCACAGAATACTACAGAACTAGAGTTACGGATTATGTAATTCTTGAAGAACCAAGATTTGGTTGCATACAAGTTTATAAGAGATGTAATAAATTACATGGGTTTTCATATAAAGAATTAGGAGCTGGTCTTGTACATTATGCTCATAATGGATCAGAGAATTTACAAGATAATATAGTTTTGATTGCTGTAGCAGGAGAAAAAAGAAGTATACCAATTGTATTAAACATTAAGATTCTTCCAATTAATGATCAAGCACCAAAATTAGTGAATAATACTGGTTTGACTATTTGGGAAGGTGGTACTGCAATTATTACAAATAGTATGCTAGGTAAGATAAATACTGCATGACAAGAAGAAAGAATTTTTGTTCATACGCATTTTAATTTAGAGAAGAAAGAAATAACACAAATTAATAGTTTGTATTTTGCATCTATGTACTTACAAACTTCGTTTCCAGACAATACTTAAACTTATCCAAAAGTAGAACTAGCTTCAATTTTTATAAATTCAATAAAACCTAGATTATCTGTTGTTTCTAGCTGCCTATGATGCTGATAAGCCACAAGAAATTTTAAAATATCAAATTTTGGCATCATGGTGGGGAAATGTATCTTTGGTATCAGATAGTCAAACATCTTTACAATTTTTCACACAAGAATTAATTGATAAGAATATGGTTGCCTTCAGGCATCAAAGTAAGAACAGTAAAATGGTTCAGCAAACAGTTTTTTATTCATTTTGTTTTAGACGGTTCTGAAGCAAAATTTGTTTTCAATATAAGCGATGGTCTTCATAGCACAAAAGAATATACCTTCCATATAAAAACAAAACCTGTCAAATTACATTTGGAACACCGTTCTTTACACATATTTCCATTGCAACGTAAATATTTAACTTCTTCACATTTACTAGCTTCAATATCTGATCCTGAAAGGGTTATTCACTATGACATAATTACTGCCCCCATTTTGGGTAGATTAATGATGGAATCTGATAAAACACCAGGGATTTTTAATGTTGTTAATTCTTTTACACAAGAAGATCTTAATAATAGTAGAGTTTTCTACGAACATATTCATCATTTTGCTGGATTATATGCAAACGATTCGTTCCTCTTTAATGTTAGAGCGCATTTAACAGAACCATTGCTAAATAAGGTAAGTCAAATATTTTGAACCTTATATTATAGTAGAATTTAATTTGAATATTTTTCATGTACATATTATCATAGTGGTTTCTTTGAAAACTTAAATTTTGCTACTTTTTAAATCTTATGTTCTTTCGGCAGGTTTTAAAAATTGATATATCAGTCTCTTCAGGAGGTTTGGATGCTTATGTTAGCATCCCAAAAATTATTGTGGATGAAGGAGGAATGACGAATATAATCCTAAATTTTTCTGAAGTAGTATCATTCTTGGAAAATCACGCAGGTTTAAGATCACCTGTAATACATGCCGCAAGTATGAATCCTCAACATGGCCAAATATTCTTGCAGCAACATCCAAATTTAACAACATTCACCCAACAACAATTAGAATCCGGACAAGTGCAATATCAGCATGATCACTCAGATTCTTTGGGTGACAATATACACTTCTCACTATATTTAATACCAGGGTATATAATGTTATGCAATATCACAGTTCCTGTTATAATTAATCCCATAAACGACCAACCGTTTAAATTAGTTACTCCTGCTCCGCACTTACTAGTAGTGCAAGGTGAAACTCATACTATCACAAAAAATGAACTATGTACTGAAGATGTAGATACACCTCCAAATGAATTACTTTATGATATAATATCAGGCCCTCAAGAAGGAAGGGTTGTTCTACTGCCAGATGCAATTTCGATAAACCATTTTTCTCAAGAGGATGTCAATCAAAATAAGTTACTATATATACACAATAGTTCAGTATTAACAGACACTTTTCACTTGAGAGTATGGGATGGTAAATTTAGACCAGAATATACAGTTTTTAATGTGAAAGTACTGCCAATTAGTTTAAATGTATCTGGAGGGCTTCCTGTGTATATACAACAAGGGATGAACGTTGTGCTATTATCAAACAAGCAATTTTTTGTAGAAACTAATACAAATCGTGAGAGAATTCAGTACAATATTCGTAATGCACCCCAGCATGGGGTTTTGTATGTGAAAGATAATGCTTCGGATAAATTCTGGCAGGAAGATTTAGATGAGGATAGAGTAATGTACATGCAAAGGGATATGACTACTGCAAACGATAGTTTTAAAGTGTTTGTAGGAATAATTTATGGTAATATATCTTTAGGTAAAGAAGTAGAGGTCATTATCAAAGTACAACCCTTGATGCAATTGGGTAATTGTACGGTTCTTACGGGGGAAATTAATAAATTAAGTTTACATGTTTTGGATGCAACACCTCTTGCTAAACTTACCAACAGTAATCCCAGATTTACAATTACCCAACCACCCCAATATGGTGTGATCAGGAAGATTATTCGTAGTTCTGGGGAACACAGAAATGTTCTTGATACTCCTATAAATAGTTTTACACATGAAGAAGTACAAAGTGGACTGATCTATCTTTCTGTCAACGATATTGAAGTTGGATGGGGTGGGACTTTTGACCGTATGACTTTTATTTTAGCAGCAAGTATATTTCAACCTGCAATTGCTGAATTAAAAATTTTGATTAAATCTTCTTTACATAATGATATTTATTCTACACTTGCTGGGCCTAATGATCCTGCTGGGCATGAAGGTGGAATGCACTTTGCAAGCCCAAATATGACCCGAGATTACTTTCTGATAGGTAAAGTACATTTTATTTTAATTAAAAAAAAAAAATTATTGGCCTCAGAGATGTTCATTTTAGCCCAAACATTCAACAAGCTGCATTTTTTTATTAATTGAAAGGGCTGTGTGGTATTTAAGTTAAATTAAAAATTAATACTATAATATTATTAAAACAATGAAGTATAATATTATTATTCTTTTTTAATAATTATTATTTGTTCAATTTTCAGTAAGCATGGTTGCTGGTGTGGTAATATTAGGAGTAGCAGTAATAATAATAATAAAATGTCGCTCCTTTGAACCAGAAGAATTAAACAAAGAAGATCAGTGTCTGCAGCCTATTCCTCTACCAAGACCACCGGATAGATTAATGACCTCCTCACCCCCTTTAAAACATTCTGATGGATACATTTCCCCAATCCCAACGACTTTGCCCCATTGTAAAGTAACACCTCTTAGTAGAAATGATCTTGATTCATCCGTGAGATATCCATATGGTGTAGATGAACACCCTGATGATTGGAGTAGTTGTGATGCTTCCGACCCAACCTGTCCCAGTAGAAATAATATCATGTTACGTAGAAACCAATACTGGGTCTAATATTAAAATATTTTTATTGTATTAATTTTTTTATTGTTTTTTACAATAGGGCAGCCAATTATTTTGGTATATTCATTCGACCCTAAGATTGTAACCGACTGATTATAATTTTGTACTTACTTATAGATTAAAAACACAACGATTTTGAAATACCTTCAAGTAATTTGGTTTGTGAAGAACCATTTAAAAAAAAATCCATAATCAAAAAAATGCTTTTTATAAAAGTACAAGGACCTCTTTATTATAATAATAGTTATATTGATTTTATTTTGTAATAAATTTTTTATATTGACATTGTAGATGTTTAGAGTTTATTAATGATAAAGTATTTTTTCTAATTGCATTTTATAGAATTATAGATTTAATTTTTGTAATATGAAATTGATGTTATGGTTATTTTTGCAATCCTACCGTTAACACTTCATTTGTTTTGACCATTTTGCTAATTTTATTCAAGTTTCGATTTTATATGGTAGAATAGTTACCAAAAGTTTAGCCAAAGTATATTCGGTGCATTTTACCTTTATATATTTAGCACAAATGTTATATGTTTATTATATTTGAGTGGATTAAATATTATAATAAAATAATAATTTAAAATATGTTTACGACCCAAGGCTTTATTTTTTCTTAATTCCTACTTCATTGCTTTCAGGAGAATAGGTTAAATTGTTGAAGGCAGATCATTTCAATTTCCTCAATTATTTTCCAAAAAAAAAAACCTGATTTTAGCCAAATTGTTTGGCATCCTAAGTTCATATAGTAGCATGACTGTACTCGTATATAGCACAAAAGACTTGGAACTGAACCAGCAAAATGTGGGGAGTCAAAATGGCAAAAATCGTCAAAATTATGAAAATTGTTTGAAACGATGAATACCGTTAAAATAACCAAAATCGTTTGAAATAGCGAAAATTTAAAACGACAGAAATTGTCAAAAATGACTGTAATTATTAAAATCATAAAAATTATTGAGCATTCTAAAGAGGTGTATTTATTGATCTAATTTTTAATATGAAAATAAATATTTAATTTTTTACTTTTAAATTATCTGCAATCCAGAGACCTACAATCTATCTAAATATCAATTTAAACTAAAGAGTTATTTAACGACTCAACTACCATTTAAATAATAGTTGTTCGTGAAATATTAATTGTACAGAAAGTAGGAAACAAAAGTTGTAGTTTAAATTGTGCAAAAATCTATCTGTAACTTTAATTGAAATTAATTTCTAATCATTTAATAAATTATCTTAGAATTAAAAGGGCAGAGTAATATTAAGCTATGAAATTAGTTGAAATATTCACAATGAAGAGTTGTATATAATAAACAATATTTTTTTTGCTGTAAAGACCATTGGACTATTGACCCAAGCCTTTCCAAACCAACTTTCTATTTTATAATAATTTTTAAGGAGTGTTTGTAAGTTTGGTTATCTACAACTACTAGCACAAAATTGAATATTAAATTTAATTAGACATTTTCATTTAAATGAATCAGTTTTGTAGAAGAATATATGAATAAAAAAGAATTTATTTTTTAGATTTTAGCGGAGATTAGAATGTCGCAAGATGGAGATAATTACACCCTACATGCATGTGTACTTGAAGCAAAAGCAAACTTTCTAATATCGCAAGAAAATTTATAATAATAGTTTCGTTTCGCGTATTGAATAGAATATTATAAGGATTGCTCATCGGGCTGGCAAATACATACATCTCTTTGTAAACCGGTAACCACAATAATGATGCATTCAAATTTTTGAATTCCAAACATTCCCGATGCACTTTTTAACCTTTGGTCACATGACACACCTATAATGTATTGCGGATCGCATCTATTTGCTTAATTACACTTAGATTAGTTTGCTTCTGAATTTAAATCCAACCGGTTTATTTAAAATCCACCGGGGACATTAATAAATAAAATCGTTTATTTTGTATTAACGGAATCGGTTTTGTAACAGTTAATGTTGTCGCTTCATTTATTTATACACAATTTACCATAAAATTGCTGCTATTTCAACCGTTTTATAGCCCTATTCTTATCATTTTATAAATTAACTTTTAATAACTTGCTACATTTTAATATTCATAATATCGTTTTTAACCTTCGCCTAGATACAGTTAGCTTTTCAGGAAGCTTTCACTCTTTTTACATCAAAACAGTCGGTGGCTTGATTCATTCGATTTCATTAAACACTTCTGCAAATTTAAGTATAGGTACTACATGCTGTACAAATAAATTAATTGAAAACGCGACGAGATAATTTCGTTGGATATCTTGTTATGGAAATAATAGGTGCAATTTGACCAGAATATATGTTTATTGTTTAGAAAGTGGGTCAAAATTACATATTTTTTAAAGTTATCACACATTTAAATAGATCGCGATAAAGTTAGTTTATAAATTTGCAAAACATTTTTAGTGGTAGAATGTTTGCTTCCCATACACAAGTCCTTCGGTTCGATTCCGGCCTTAATATGAACTTAAGCATAATGGACACTGCGTCTATATGCAAATAAAACAAATAAATATGAATATTAAAACGATGCTAAAATTTTATTTTTGGTTGAAACTTTGCTCTCAAAGTCCAGTGCTAAAAAAGATAATAGGTATAGCCAAATCTTTTCTGCTTGAAAAATTAGTTTTATTTATTAATCTAGCAGCGCTATGAGAAATTGAAGCAAAGTATTAATTGCATGAATCTTTCTTCTCTTTTTACAGAGTACACAAGTTGTAACTTTAATATATTATAATACATATAAAATAACCGATCAATATAGCAGTTTCAAGTTATTTACTCATAAAATAACAAGAAATAATGGCGAGAATTGTGGTGAAATTTGTAAATAAAATTGTTTCTCCACAGGTAGTTTTTAAGGGTAAGGTTTGTTTTTCGCAGTAGGGGTCCACTTGAAACTTAATAACGGTTGCAATCCCTTTTCTCAAAATTGTACAATAGCCCTGGAGGCAGATTTTGTTTCTGTATAGCAAATAAATCTGAAATGAGTCATATAACGGATGAATGGAATTGTACAATATTTAAATTTTATTGGCGGCATTGAGAAACAGAGCGCGCGCGCGGGAATTTCAACAAAATGGCGCCCTCGCGCTTTATTCAAATACTGTAATAAATCCAAAATAAACTTGGAATATTATTATGCGTTGGAGTTGTAGAAATTAACACTTTATACCTAATTGGTAGGATATAATGTGGAAAGATCGAGGGTCGATAGCCTGGGATGAAAGAAAACATTTGCATAATTAAGAGACTAAAGGCGCGCTCCTTGCGGACTTTTTTTGGGTAATGAGGGTTGAAAATTACCGTTAGATTTTTTATATGCAGGTGGGCTTTTTTATTTAGGGGGATTGTATTAACAGGAAGTGTGTGTAATTGAGAGATTATGCGGAATAATTAGTTTAGGGTGCGCGTATTGGTTGGAGTTTAGGAATATCGTGGAAAGTGTTTCGTTTCGTTGCGCACTTTTTAAAGGATAATACTCGCAGATTGTTATATTCTCTATCAAAGAGCTGCTTGTGTAAGATCAACAATTTATATAGCATACTAGGAGGACAGGTGTCTGCACGGTGGCATGGATGCGGGACGAAGGGGGCCTTGAGGGGCCAGGGCCCAGAGATACTACTCTACCTGTTCCCCTCCAACAAACACAGAGCGCTACGTCCCCTGGCTCGGTTCTCTCCAACTATACACACATAAAATGAAACCAGCGATTTCTATAAACGAAAAATCGGTTTAGGAACGCGATTTTGCGAGAGGTTCAGTAATGTGCCAAAATTAAATGTGATATGTGCGAAAATGTGTGTGCTAAGAAGTATCTTTCTCTTCGGTACTTCGCTTTATCCCAGTTATTATTTACGTTCAAGGTTGTCTTTGGATTTATCATACTACTAAAATGTGTTATTTAATTGTTTTGGGATCAATGGCATCTATATGCTCATAGGTAAGCGCCATCAAATTTTGAATTCAACGCATTTTTATGGTCCATTTACAACTTCATTAAATTATGAATTTTATACTCCAAACGCAACAGCATGTGAAATTTTCTTGGTTTTGAATTCAAACTAAAACTAAATACGAGTTTATCTCGTCGGTTTTCTCCAAACCAGGCGATTTCACATTTCCCTTATAAGACTACTTGAATTAAAATCGCATTACATTACATTATAGATTAAATTACCATACTAATCGTAAAACGTAAGTTTATCTGAAACCCGTGAGAAAGCAAATAAATCAATCGGAAACGTTAATTATTTTTATTATTAAAGGTCGCTCGCTATTCTACCTATTCTAATCCCATATGTTGAAACATATGCTGAATACTAGTTTTAAATCGATAGTTTACATAGTCGCATTCAATGACAACTTAAATTTATGTTGAAATGCAATATGGAAACAAAAGATGCAACGTACAGTCGACAATTCGACATTTCGCTGATTTGGATATAGTTTTGGAGACTATTCAACGAAATACCGAATTCTGCAGGCAAACAATTAATGTAGTTCATTAATTTGTAAATATATTCAACGACTATAGAAACAATAAAAGAATGCTAAGAAACAACACCGAAGTCTTATAATGAGATTCAGAATATTGATCAAGCTAATCTGCGTTCGGATTTATGTCATAAATGATGACGATGTGAGACTTAAAAAGCTTAAAACGAAAAGTTGAAATCACAAATGTTACCAAGTTCACGATACTTATTAGTTTTGAAAAACAAACTGTTCTAAATATGCATTACTTAGCACAATTTTCAAATGAGATGAAGAACTTTTTATGTAAAGTTCAGAAAAACTTTCGAAAAGGAACGAAAACAATGTTAAACTGTCGTCTTTAAAAAGGCTTTGTAAATTTCTTACAAATACTACTTAGAAATTATGAGGTCAAAATTATCAACAAATTCCGGAAAACAATAAAAGATAGTACAACTTAAAAATGATTACAAAAGATCTTGGAAAATGTATGCAAGAAAACAAAGAAAGGGGAAAAGAATATTAGTTTTTGTATTGGTACCGGATACATGCCGTTCGTTGCATCTGTAGCAATTTACCATTTCCAAGATGTGCGCTTTCATTTACTATCCCCTTTTTGTAGAGTCAATTACAATAGACAATAGTTACTTGTTGTACGTACATAAAGCAACATCTATGCATTTTAATTAGCATTTGCTATGGTAGTCACGTGGCTTTAGTTAACATGAAATGTTCAACGTGCCTTGCAAATGATTAATGCCACAATACAATTTAGGTGTGTTAAAACCTAAATGCATAAACTGTGTTACCGGAGTATATTCCCATGCGAAAGTATCATTCTAATCTCATTTGATACCGCGAACTTTTTCAAACCTTATCTTTAGTAAATATTGAATATGAATTTATTGCATATATGTTTACTTAAAAAAATATAACTAATACTTTGATTAAAATAGAACTATTAACCAAATTTATCGTGTTTATGCTCAAAATTTGACAGATCAATACGTTTTTTTTTTCAAACTGAAACTTGTGTATCAAATTTCAAACATATTTTGGTCGCCGAACCAGTATTTTCGAAAGGTAAAAAATAAAAATTTCAAGGATTTGTTACTTAAAACATTTTCTGTGCGGTTCAAATTACGCTAATTTAACAGAAAAATGTGTGACATTGTGTTCGTATATATTCATTATCACGTTCATGTATTGTTGAACTCATTTAATTATCTTTATTTGTTGATTAGTTGTTCATTACGAATTGGATTGTTGTCAGGCAATAATTTTACTTTCTGGTATATTATATACATATTTGCTTAAAACTTTTTTAGTAATTCCATAGTTTGGACTTAAACATTCTTTTTAGATAAAACAAAACATTTCAAAGTACATAACTACAAAATAATCCATCTTTATTTAAAAAAAATAATTGTCTTCAAGTTCTAAAAACACGAATGAAAGAAAATTTTAATCAGATGCAGCTAAAGGGAATAAAAGATTTTTCTTTTCCCTTGGTTATTTTAAAAGAAAAAAATTATCTTGAGTGGTCTCATAAAAAAAAAATTTTTAACTTTCGATATTTTCATTTTAGAATAAAATTTCATTATCAAATTGCTTTCTTCTTTAAATTGAAAACATATTCCCAATGTTTATGTGTTTACGTTAAAATTGGATTGGATGTAACCACCTGCTGGTTTCTGCATCTAAATTTAAAACTTTAAAATTAGGACAAGTATTCGAGGTCGCAAGATGCCTTAATATCTAATTTATGCACCGTGATATTTTTAGCGAACTAATGTTTTACGTCTACGCGGTAATTTGTTCATTCAAATAAATAGGTAATTAGTCTGATGTAATTATCATTTCACTATCATCACACTTTAAGCACAAAAAAATAATCTTAATGAAATGAGGTTTATAAATCAATTCGCTTCTTTTAATATTGTTAAGTAGAAAGTAACAAATGGGGCAATTACTTTATGAACGAGTCGTTTAAATTTTTGTTATTAATCAAAGTTTCACACAGTTTGTTTATGTGTGAGATAATTGTGGTGTTTACGGCTTGTCTCAAACTGCGTGCAACAAATTGTATAATCTTATTTATTTAATACTAACTATAATTTAAACACAACCAACCGGGATTGTTTCCGCTCTTCAAATTTGTTTATTATACTTTGGTTCATGTTTATATTCGTATTGCATTTTGTTTGGACGTTTATTGAAAACTTGTTTACATTACAAGCCCATTGATATCTAGGAGTTACACGAAATAAATAATTTATCTATTTTATCACTAAATATTTGTTTTTTGCATAATCCTTTCGAAAGTTGTTATCTTGGCTCACTAATTGCATTGCGTAAAATTTCTTTGAATAATTTTAGTTTCGTGTTTATTGGATTTAGAAGTAACTTAAACATAAAGGAGGATTATTTAGAAATTCACGGTCTATTTTACAGATCTATTACACACGAATGCTAGATTGGCTTTCCTAGTTGAAATAATTATCTTTAAATGGATGGTTAAATTTTGCACGGTGTTTTTTGTTTTGAGTTGTAATATGAAAGTTATTTCCGTTTGAAAACTGAGATGTTTGTTGCAATTTATTACACTGTATGAAAAGTAGATGATGAACATAGAATGACACACTTTTCAAATACAATTGTTTTCCGAGTTGGATTTTTAAAAGTTATCAAGGCGTTGAAAGTTTATTCTTCATTATGTGGAAATGAATGATATTTGATGGAATTGCTACATTTCGCACATATGAAATAAGGGACATTTGTTACGTGTGCAATCATGCAGGAAGTTATAATTTCCCACATTAATTTGATTGAAAAGATTATTTACTATTTTTTATATTTATAGGTATTTCTAAAGAATAATTTTTTGTTTATTTTGTAGTGCATCGAATATGGTAAATTTTGGCGTGTGAATATCAAAGAGCTAAAAACCCTAACATTGTATTTAAATTTATTTTGTGTAAATTCAAAGCAAATGTGCTGTTAGATTAACCTGAGATTGTTTTAATGTAATTTGTTTATGGTCGGTGATGAAGAAATCAGTTATTTGCGGTTATTACGGAGCAGTTTTTGGTCGTTTTCTGGGAAAAAATTAATAATGTATGAATGGAAATGAAGCACTGACTCAGAGTCTTCCAAGAAACGTGCAAAATAATTACTCGAATAATTTTTCCGTTTTGAAAGTGAATTGATTGACAGATGTAAATTTTGTGTCTGATATAACCTCAAGCAGTTTTAAAATAAGGGAAATATATGCATGAAAATTGGAAACATCCCTTCCAACCTCCATTTTTGCTTTCACTATTCGATAAACTTCCTGGAGGGTGAACTTGTATGCAGGATGTTGAAAGGTTTTTTTGAACGGTCGCGTGATTGTTGACATGGTTTTTGACTTGTTATCGCTTAAGGGTTGAAGGGTTGAGTTTCTTGATCCCTGTTTTACTATTTTGATGGGTTTGCGTCGCATAAATAAAAGGTTTCTTCTTTCTGCGCGTGTGTGCAAACGCCGATTGGGGGTATAAATCTCTAAACAGCAAGGGAGCGCGTCGCGGCGCCGACGCCGTAAACCCGGTAGTAATCTAAATAAGGAAATATACTGTAAAATCACTCAATATGTAGCCGTTAGCTTGTTTTAGTCGCGGTTTTATTATAAATAATTAAATAGAATACTAATATAAATGTGAAGAATGTGTGAATGAAATGCACGGCGCGTTTTTAGCCTTGTGTAGAACGTCGGTTAGTTTTGATTCTATGTGAGGTGCTACCATTGTGACCTACATCAACGCTTTGAATTTCAAAACTTACAACATGGGATTTAAAATAGTAATGCGTTTATTTCTGATCTTCATACGAACTTCAAATACATGCATGTTAATTGAGGACGGCCTATAAATAAACCACAAAAATGTTTTCATGCCTCTGGTACTTGTGGGATTGGTAACTAACTTTATATATTATGTGTTTGTCATTACCTTCCCTGATGATAAATATTCAAAAGATTATTAATAATGCGCTAATGGAGTATTTTATAATGCAATCAATCGATGATTAATTTTTTATCAACTGTAACTTTATTTAATATTCATAGGTTGGATCCCACAAGTATGGACAATAAAAAGGGGGCATTTCAGAACACACCATCAGTTCCTCCAGGAAATGATGCTCCGTTCGAATCGATTCCCAAACATCAGCACAATACTGCGCCTCAACATCTAAGATTAGTGCAGTATGGTCTAAAAATTCCCAATAGTCAACATCAGCACCAAATGAATAGTCCAAATATTCACCAGCATATGCATCAAACACCATATCAACCTGTAGTACATAAGCATTTATCCCCATCCACCCCACAGTACAACACACCAAATATCCATACAAATCCGATACATCAACATTACAATAATCAACAGTACCATCTTTATCAGCAAGCGAAAACCAAACAAAATCAGCCAATTTATCAAACGAGTCCCAATCAACCACAACTTCACACACATAATCAGCCTCAAATTTGGGTGCCTCACCAACCCCCAGTTCATTACCACCCGCCACAAAAGAACGAAGTGTTAATACCACAAGCAAACACGCAACAGCATGTAGCAAGCAAACCGGTGAAGGAAATTCTCGAGAGGAAGAAGAGTGCAAATAATCCGCAATTAAGATCGCCTGCTGCAAAAAGACCCCCGGATGCACCGGTGACTCTACAAGGCTGGTTACATAAACAAGGATCTGAAGGGTTAATGCTTTGGAAAAAACGTTGGTTTGTACTCTCAGAATACTGCCTTTTTTATTATAAAGGTAAGTACTTTTCAGTATCTTCATTCTAACGCAAATGTTCGTAATTTTGTTATGTTAATTACTCGAAAAGTTTTATGCATAATAAATAATAAATGGTTATGAAAAATTATCGTCGGTAGAAGTATCGAATGGAATTTAAGACCCATCGTAATATTGATGGCTAATTTGAATCACATCAATAGAAAAGGAATTGTTTTATAAATTAATAGTTATTAACGATACTAGTGTGGGAATGAAAATTTTTCAGGCATGAGTGTTTCATTAGTATTTTCATCCTGTTTAGTGATTATAAATATATTGAAATTCACTAGCGTTTATGTGACTGACATTTCAGGGTAATGTTTACATGTAGTAAATATGCTAGTGACACATAGATGGCTTCAAAATTTATTATCATTATGGCAAATATCTTTTTGAAAAATTAATATTTTTTATAGTAATGGGGGTAAGTTGTATTTCTGTAGTTGAGCTTTCATCTTGTAAAAATATTTTTATTGAAATATGGAGTAGTGCACTTGTTCGGGAACGCAAATTTCCCGGTTGTCATGAGGGTGTTATTTTGTGTGTTTCCCAGGTGGCGAGTACAAAAAATATATTACACACTAGTTGGGGCTTTGTGTAGAGTGAGCAGGCTTCCTTTAAACACCTGTGACTGTTTTTTGTGCATATAAAAAATGTTTTGGTTAATGGTGCGATAGGGGTTGGGAGTAGTTTATTATAAATCTCATGCAGACAGTGGCTCTTGTTATGAAGAACAAGTCTTTAATCGGAATCGGAATAAAATTTCAGATTTGTATAAAAAGTAAGCACATATAAACAATGTAATTTATGTATAGATATATAGATAAGATAACATACTACAAAATCAGAATCTTTGGTTAAATAAAAAATGTAATAAATTAAAAAATATACATTTATGCTAGCAAATATATTATTTGTTAACAGAATTGCGGACATTGGCGCAATTCTCGTATGTTAACTGAATGAAAATTGGAATAAATAACTAAAACGAAAATCTCTTTAGGTCCGGAAGAAGAGAAATTGTTAGGGTCAATTTTACTGCCATCATATAAAGTATCTATATGTGGACCTGATGACAAAGTCAATAAAAAATTTGCCTTTAAATGTGAACACACTAATATGCGAACTTATATATTAGCCGCTGATTCACAGGAATTAATGATGCAGTGGATTAGAGTACTAAATTTAGCCTGCTTATTGCAAACGAATATGTAAGTATAAAACTCCCATTAATCTATGTAATTAGTATTAATCATTCGTTATCGTTATTGTTTAGTGAATCGGAGCCATCACTGGTGAATACGTCGTCTACTTATAATCAATCTAATGACAATTCCGACTCCGGATTCAATCAGCAATATAGTAACTCGCGGAATACTCCGATGCATGTGCATTCTTCTAGCAATACTACAGATTTAAGTAATCCGAGCCAAGAACTAAGTCAATATAATCAACCTTTGTACGCGAATGCACCTCCGAAACCGCGTAGATTAAACGATGGTGGTTACTCCTCCCCTAGTCCCGATGTATTAGATAGATATAACGAACCTAAATACGTTACGTTGCAACCACCGGCGTATCTCCAAAGAAATATAACGAAATCCCCTTCCGTTATTTACGGAAATCAAGAATATCTCCCCGTAAGGCACGAATATATGAGTCATAATTTAGTACAAAATGTCGAAAGGAGAACTCCCGACACCTACGGAAGATCCAAATCGAATCATAATAAAGGAAGGCACCCTTCGGATTATGAAGATGTTTATGTAGAGCAATATATGTACAAACGACCGTTAAGTCCTTTAGCCTATAATAATAAGAGCACCACTCCTGTTGTTACACCTATTCAAAGGGCGTATACTCCAGTTTCCATGCTGGGACCACGAGATATACAATTTGTAGCACAAACGAGGAAGTCACCAAGCACAATACCTAGACCACATAGTGCAGATTTTCTTGAATACGAAATAAACCATCGACAAACGACCGCGAATGCAGTCAACCGTCAACCCCGACCAAAATCAAGTTTAGATATCAATAGGAGTTCTAACGATAGTTATTACTATTCTGAAGAGAGGTATGCTGAAAAAATGCGAAAAAGCGCCCAGTACTTCTCTAGAATACCAAAACAAACCCAAATGCGAATCGATGATAATACCTACCCTTTAATGCGTTCAAATACACAACCTATGCATCACAATAATATACCAATGGAATATCAAAGGAAAGAAACGCAACCTATCAGAAGTAGAAGTGTTTTAAGTGAAGGATCTCTGTCTAAAGAGTTAGATGTTGATCTACGTTCGAGTCCTCATAACAGATACATGGAAACGATGAGTCCAACTCAAGAACAGTTATATGGGTATCCTGAAGACAAAATGAAGGAGTATGACCCATTTACTAGATCTGCAAGCGCGCGATTAGCTAATATTGAACAAAGATTGCAAGGAGATGGAAGAGCTAGCATGAATAAAGAAGGTGAAAGAAAGGTAGGTGATTCAAAGATTAAAAAACATCTATGACCAATGGCGTTCCCAAATTTCGTAAAAATCTTCAGAAATTTCTAAAAATAAAAATAAAAATAATTGTTGTGTTCATTTTTTTTATTCATTTGAGCTTTTCAAAACCTGCAAATTTTGTCTCATTTTAGTGCTGCTTATGAATTTTTTTATTCTGAAAGATAAAATTATCAGGAAAAGGTAATTCAACATTTACCTTTAAACATTTCTTAAAAAATGAAGATTAAATTTTCTGTTGATTCTAACAAATTATAATTGTTTCATGATCCGCATACCTTCTTCTCATTTGAAGAATAATATTATTTCTTTCTTATATAGTTTCTTTTACTAACAAATTACTTAATTATAGAGAGAAGAATCAATGAAGAGACTGCTAGAATGGAAGCAGCGTATGCTTCAATCACCTCTCAATCGAAAAATGAATCCAAATATTAACAAAATGTATAGCGGAAAACCCGAATTATACTATAAAAATCAAGAAAATGGGTACATCCATAAAGTCCCTGATCCTTATCTGGATCATCGAAGATCGGCTAATCCGTTTCCACAATATAATAGCTATTCTTCTGATGATGAAGGTAAGCTTTGGATTTATATCTTTCTTTCTTCAAAGTAGTTGTTTGTAATTTAAAAGAATGAGAATTGTAGTGGTAATTTTAAACCAAAAAGGGAATAGCATCTTCAGTTTGTTGTATATTAATTTTGTAATATTTGGGTAATTTGGTGGCTTAGTTTGGGTTAGTTCTGTCTGAATTGGTCCTTCCTGCCTGGAACAACTTGGGTCTCAATTACTACTCTGTTACTAACATTTTGGTGGTAACTTTTAACTTTCATTCCACTTCAAATACTAACAATTAATTGTATATATTACTTGGAAAGAAGGAAATAATATAAGCCATATGTATAAATAAAACGTTTTTGTGCTCGGTTCAGAAAATGTGGACAGAAGCAAAGAAACTATGCAGGCAGGACGGACCTTGGACACAATATCTACAGAAACTGCACCCTACACCTCTATTCCTGTATTAGTCTCTCAAACTGACACACCTAGTAAGCACAATGTTCTCAGCAGCACACCCAAAGAAGTAATTGACAACACTTTCACAAAACCATTGAAACTTTTCAATAAGGAAGCACCTAACATTGCACATGTGTCCAGTTTACGGTCCGAATACTCAGACAAATTTGAACAAAGTCCTGAAGTTACTGAAATTAAGAGCAATGGAGCATTGGTTAAAAGCATTCTAGCAGAATTTGAGAGGAAAAATGAGTGTGCTTCGCCTTTCAAACCTGAAACTAAAATTCCCAGTACACCCTGCACTCCAACCCTTCCAAAAGATTTTGATGCAATAATTGAAGAAAACTATATGACGATGACCCCTAAGAAAAACATCCTCGATACGAATAATAAAGCATTTGAAGATGCAACTTTAGAAGAAAATCCCTATGTGGAAATGACGCAAGGAATCAATACTTCCCTTTTAGACCCTAATAATACTTTAAACCATCACGAGCAGCAACCTTATGAAATGGTTTGTTTCTCTGAAGGGCAAATGGAACCTCTTTATATGGAATTGCATCAACCTAAGAATATTCTAGAAAACAAAGATAAATTCAAATCAGAATTGCCTGATATTTTAATGCCCTCACAAAGTCAAGCTAGTAAAAGTACAAAATCTGATAGTTCAGATGCAGATGATGAAGCTTCCAAAGATTTAGAATCGTTAGATACACCCAGCCATCCAAGATTTAGTTTATCTGATACTTTTCGGCCAGCTTCATATTATTTAGGTGCTAGTCAAACCGTTCCAGAATTACAAGATAGTTCAGATAGTGAATTGGTTTCACCACCTCCAATCCCACGTTCACCTCCCCCATTGGAAGATTTGGAAAATGATGTTAAACACATTGGAAATAAATCATATAGATGTACCAATCGAAATTCAGATCAATATTTTAATAGCAGTAATAAAACCAAGTTTATAAAAGGAAGTACAAATTTATTAGATACAAAGAAACAGAGTTTTCTTTCTTTGAATAGTTTTAAAGATCATGAAACTTCTTCTATTGGAAGTGCAAACACAGATCCCGAGACTAGAATTAGTTGTCTATCCCAAAATAGTGATTCGGATGTGGAATTAAGGACTCCATTAAGTAGAACTGTTGAATATGAGCGTATGCTAAAAAGAAGACCTGTTTCTGAAGAATTCTGTGATGAACTGGAGTCGTTGGAAAGTGATTTTAATAAAACTATTGATAATGCTGATTTAGATAAATATTTAAAAGACTTGCAAGTTAGTGCCATTGAATCGGGAAGTTTAGGAGATGGAAATAGAAAATATCATGATTACGAGAATTTGTGTATTATGGGGCAAAGTGTAAAAGGAGATTCTTCGGTTTTGAGTAATTTATCTACTCTATCCCCAATTTCAATGCATGTACATAGCCGTGAGAATTCAAGAGATACAGCTGTTAGCCATACAACAATAAATACATATCAATCGGATTCTAGTGATAGGAGATCGATCATGTCTTCGGATTTTATCCAAAGAGGAAGACCTGACAGCAGCGCATCGATTTCTGCTGAAATTTCTGGATTAATGCAAGGGTCGAGTCGTTCTACTCCTAGTATACGGGTAAATAGCGCGTTAAGTACCCAAGAAATCCCCTCAATTTATTTCACTGATATTAAACACAGAGATACTTCTATGAACGCTTCGTTTAGCCAACCAGCTCCATATTACTATTCAGATTTATCAATGAATACTTTGAACACCGAAAATAGTTCGATTTTAACTTTAAATAATCAAAGAACATCAATGAATGGGAAGCGTGATATTATGCATATAGTAAATCCGATTCGCTGCAATAGTCGCCTTCGAAATTCTTGCTCTCCTACTCAAAATATGGTAGATAATACATTTAAATTAGCTTCTGAAGCGCGTTCGGTTAGCGTAGATTTTTTGAATCTTGCTGATAAATCTGGACAAATTGATAAAAAAAATATTTATGAATCAGATACATTAAAGCGATTGAAAGGCATGGATTCAGTTTCAAGTTTACAATCAAATCCAGAAATGCGAAATATTTATCCAAGTAATAACAATGAAAAATTTAATATTTCCGATAGTAGCGAGGTGAATGTACGAAGGTCGCATAGCCTTGAAGGATTATTAGAGAATGTATTAAATGAAACTGAGAGTAATTCTTTACATGAAGCTTCTGCCAATGCTGAAGAACCTGTAGAAAATGCAAATACTGAAGGAAGTTATCTATGGGAGGAAGATTCCATTTGGAGAGAGAGATTGCGTATGGCAAGTCAAAGACACACAAAATCACTTGATGATTTAGATTGTATTGGTGAACCAAAGACAGTCCAAAAGAAGCCCACTAGAGGAATTACAAGAGGAGTTACTTATGTTAATGATAACATCTATAACATGCCTTTACAAGATAAACATCAAAAGTATCTAAACACGAATAAAAATGAGGACAAAGAGAAAAAAAGCAAAGATAACAGTTTTACTATTGATAGGGAAAAACTAAGACAATGGGATTTGATGTCTAGTGCTCCATCAGATTCCCAAGCTTCTCTGCAAGGTGTTGTTACTAGTGCGAGAGTTAATGCAGGAGTAGAATCAGGTGATAGAAATAGAACAACTGATCCAGACTCTCAAGAACCAGGTACAAATTTCACTCGTTTTTAGGTACTGTATAAAATGTATATATCTATACTTTTTTGATATTCATTAAAATTTTTGATTATGTAAAATTTTCTTTGAACATTTGTATAAAATTATCATTGCATGCTTCATTATACACTGGGACTCAATTTTATTTATTTTTCACTTCAATTCGTCCCATTTAAATATAAAGAAAACTGTAAATACAGAAATAATTAAAATTCTTGAGAATTTTTGTAATTTTGAATTTACTTTTTGTAGCTTCTGGCTCCATATCTCTTAATAGAGATACTTACCCTCGGAATACACCAAGCAAACGGATGTGGGCATCAAATACAACACCTATGCAATCAAAATCTATATCAAATTTAAACCGTAGCCATGATAGTGATTATTCAATGTAAGTTGATTTAAAGTGTACAGTAATTAATTTATTACTTGAAAGAAACTAATGTCTTTGATGCATTATTTTAGCATCAGAACCCTAGAACAGACATTTAAATAAGACTTATAAATTAAAATATGTCAAAAATTAATTTTATAAAAGCAAAAATATTAGTTTTACTAAAAGTATGTCAATTCTCTTCCTGCTGTTACCTCTTTCTAATTGAAACATTATTATTTCAGATGTAGCAGATCAGGATATTACTTAAGTCAAGTTCCCAGTCAGTATGATATTAATGCAGAAAATCGTAAAGTAAGTTAAAAATTTTTATGAGGCTCCTACAGTTTTTTTTATTAAATGCAATGTATTCACTCATAATTCTATTGCCCAGGTAAATTGGAATGAGAAAATGAATGTATCAGCCGGTGATCTTCTAGGCCGGACTCACGAGGAATTAGTATTATTGTTAATTCAATTACGCAGGCAAAGTACAAACATTTGCCATGCAATTGAAGCATGTTATAATGAAATTGATAGCATACAGGTCTGATTTATCAAAAGAAATATTTTTCTCTTAAATCGTAACTAATACACATCTGCTTACTAATTCTTCTTTATAAATTTTGCAAATTGCGCTTTCATTTGAACACATTTTTAACACTTTCTTATGACTTTTTTTTATTAACAAGGTGAAAATGGGAATCTACAACAATGATATAATAAGTTACTTACGGATTTGCTTTTTACAGGCCCAACTGCACATGATGGATGCTGCTAAGCGAATGGAGAGTTTACAAAAATTGGAGCAAATCAAACAACATTTATTGGAATTAGAAAAACAGGTAAGAATCTCCCTCCTGGTCAAAGGCTTCATTTAATTTTTTGACAGTTTTTATTTTCTTAATATTCTAAAGTTTAAAAGAAATGGCTTCAAAATTTGTCTTTCAAATTAAAGTTCAAATCTTGCACTTTGGTCTACAGTAGACTTTTTATTAATTTTTACAAAATTTTACTAATCTATGAAATATTTTGCAGTATGAAAAAGGAAAACCATTAGTAAATTTAGTTGACAATATGGTGAAACTAGGCTCTTTATATCGAAACCCAAATGATCGAAACAGCTATAATCCATATGTTAGAGACAGATTAGAATTCAATCAACAAATACAAGAAAGAAGATTGTTGGCTGAAGAAAGGCGTGATTGGAATCGTTTAAATCCAAACCATACACAGTTACAAGAAAAAGTTCAACAACTATATCAGCTTGATAGATTAATTGAAGAAGAATCTGGGACTTTGCAAGGTCTCCAACAAGATAAAGAAGAAATTGAAAGAGCTCTGGGTGGATTAAGACAACGTTTAAATCAAGGATTAAATGATCCTGCCAAATTAGAACAAGCTCGTAAACAACAAGCAATTTTAGAAAATGAATTAAGCAGGGTACATCTTATGTTGGCACAAAATTCAAAGAAATTAGAAGAAACCGTAGCTGGAAATGCAAGATTAGAACAGGAATTGTTAGTTTTGAAACAGAAATTACAGATTTCAAGACAGAACCGCTCCTCTCCATCATTTTCCAATGCTGGTAAGTACCGAATTTTAAGAATTTGAATTCAATTATTTAAAGTGATATTTTTAGGTGATAGTTTGCCTTGTGTTGTTGGTACAAGTGCAATGCTTGAGTCTGATTTGCAGAGAGTGCAGCAAAAGGTTGGGGATTTGCAAAAACAAAGGCAAGAACTGAGTATGCAAGTTCGACAATTGACAGATCGATCGAATAATCTTCAACAACAAATTAAACCTTTCTCCCCTAACAATTCCATTAATAATTCGGGTAATTACTACAAATTTTAATCACATATCTTTGATATCAATTATTTAGTAAGGAGAGGTTGGATTATACTCAGTTTGATGATATGATAAGCATAGATCTTCAAATCGTCCAATTAAGACTTATCTCTTGGCATAAATAATTCTCCATCAAACCACTTCGTATAAGTTTTCTTAACTTTTGCTCTGATAGTGTCCTAATCTTCAGTTTTAGGGAATAAAAAGAAGATGCATTCGTTATGGAGAGAAACTGATTTGGATACCATGAATATTATTGATCACGGCGAATCTTGGGAAAGCACATCGTCTATACCGACCACATCAACAACCCCTTTATATATAAATACTGATCTCAAACAGGGGTCTGATAGCGATTATTACAATAAAAGTGATTCAACCAGCGATGAAAACAATCAACAATTAATCCCAGCAGAGAAGCAAGAAATCAAAACAGTACGTATAGTTAAACGTGAATCTGAAAGGAGACAAAGAGACCGAGAAAAGACGACACTTTCTGGAAAATGGGATACGGTAACGGAAGAAGATGATTCCTCACAAAATTCTAGTCTATTGTTCAGACCGACGCCTGTTCAAAAAGCACAAAGCAGTACAAACATAGAAATCATCTCATCTTCCCAAGATAAAAATATGAATAGAGTGAATTCAACTTCGAATATATCACAATATGACATACATGGAACTTTAAGTACAGAAAGTCTTGATAAATCTCCAGAATTATCTCCAGTATTTAAAAGTGAAGCTGCAAGACAAATTATTACAGAAATGTCTCAGGAACCACCAAAACAACAATTAAATCGAAGAGCTGTCCCGAAAGAAAAACGTCGACATTACACTGCCCCACATAACAATTTAATAATGAAAAGTTTAAATCAACTCCCTACTGATGATAACGCTTTTGATAAAATGATTTTGAATAGTAGAAGAGCTAGAGATGATTTGGATATGGAAAGAGCTTTAAGACAAAGAATAGATGCTCCTGATGTAGTTCGATCCACACTCAGTAATAAAGAGTTGAAATATAATGAGAGTACTATTGATAATTTACTTGGTACTCCAAATAAAATTAATATACCTGAGCGGTACATTCCGGAACAACTACCACAATTATCGGCGGAAGAACAAGAACATCGTTTAAGAAAAGTTGAGTCAATAAAGAAAATGCTCTCTGATACCACTATTATTAGTGCAAGTACTGCAAATTTAACTCAAGGTATTTATGGTTTAGATATTTCTTTTACAAAATTTGACTGTATAATTTTTTTTTTTTTAGATGAAAATACTGAAAATACTTCAAATATTGCAAATAAAGCAACAACAAAGATGATTGAAGAGAAGAAACAAAGAGAACATTTGTTGCAGTTGAATCAAATTTTGGCTAAGCAAGTGATGGAAATGAGTAAAATTGTAGCAGGTAATAATATTGGCTAAAAAATATCAGTAGCATGATTTATTTTAATTTGCCTTGTAATACTAAATTCAGGCATGTTTTCATTAAAATTATTTTTAGTTGTTTGCTCTTAGTGTTGTTTGTTTGTCGTATAGGTTCCAACAACCCAGGTGAACAATGAATGCAGTTTGCTGTTAGCTTAAGGTGTGTTTAATATTTTAAGCATGTAGTTATGCTAGTATCTCAAACTAAGTAAGAGTACTGCAAAAATATATTTAGACCATTAAAGAAACAAGAAATCCATAGAAAAAAAATTGCAATTTATCTAAGAATTTTTTTTTAATATTAAATTAAAAATAAAAACATATTGTTATTTAAAATTTTACTTTTATTAGTCTTAAATAATATATTTTTTTCAAGTAAAGTGAAGTTGAACCAAAAAAGCGCTCACAAATTAAATTGAAAGGATTTGAAAGAAAAGCAAATTTTTATGTTACGTAGATTCAAAAAATTTGTCGGTTAATAATTTGGAATGGATACTGCTTGCAAAAAATATATGTATAAAAAAATATAACCAATAATCTCGGGAGAAAGAGATTAATCTTTTAACATTGTAAATTACTGTGTCAAAAATCAATTCTTGATTTGTTTTTCCGGAGCGTATTAAGTTTTAACATATGTTGATATGATTTTTGTTTAAAACAACAACTTTGGTCTAAATATATGTATATATTTTATAAAAATATTGTTGCTAGAATCTTGCATCAAATTATTTTCATTCAGTAACTTAGTTTATAATGTTATTGATTTAAAATATTAAAAATTAAATTAATATAGGATAAATTGAAAACAGATGGATCAGATTTAGTTTTCTTTAAAGTTTATAGTGGTTGTTTAGATAACAATTAATTTAATATATTTACAACCAATTAAAAGATTCCAGAGAATCTTTCAACTATTTATATCAAGATTGCATAATTAATTTGGCAGAATTATTTAGATTAGATAGTATTGGTAACATTGGATTAGCGATTTCAATGAAGTAATTAGGTTGAACCCTTATTAAAAATTAAAAAACTCATTTTAAATTGCACCTTTTAATGAGAGTAAAATTAAATTAATTTAATTCTCAAGATAACAAGACTTCTTGTTAACATTTAGGTAATAGATGTATTGATTTATCAAATTTGTAGCGAGTTAATCACCCTAAAAATCAATGAATTTTACTTTTTACAAATGCTCCATCTGTTTCAAGTGAAAATATATAAGAAATCTAATTAAATTTTAAAATTTTAGTGAAAGCTTTGGCAAAACTGCCTCTACAAAACCAACAAGCAAATTCAGAAGATGATGATTTATCCCCAGTGACTCCGCTCCCACTTTATCAACAACGTGATAATTTTTATAGTTAATATATTCAATGAAATTGTTATTGGTTGTACAAATTTTAAAGGTTGTGTTCAAGTTTGGCCTATCGTACATTTTAAAGTATGTTTATTGAATAATATAAGAAGTTACAAAATACGGACAGAGAGAAACAGTATTATATCATTTGATTATCTTTTCAGAATGTACGAGTAAAGAACTGAGTGCCAGACAATAAGTATTATTGTAAATTTGATATGTAATATATTGTTTAGTTTTATTTTATTTTTTTTAATTTATCGACACACTTTTTAAATGTAATTTATATTGCTCAAGATTTACAATGGTTAGTTTTTATTTATAGTAATATATACATACGCAGGTGAAGGTGATTAACAATACAAGTTATCACAGGTATTCCATAATTCTAAACGAACGATATCTACAATAGTTCCTTCATTAAAAAGAATTGTAGACAGAAATTATTATGTATTCGTTAGCAATAGGTGTACTTAATTTTTCTGTTTGTAAAGTTTTATTTATTTGTCTATTAGGGCTTCTTTTGTAAAGAATACTTAACATAATATCTATATCTGTTATACATAACAATTATACGTTACAAATGATATAATAAACGACTTAACATTGACATTAAAAATATTTATTTTATTATTTCTTTTACTAGAGTTAGAAGATCGGATACCATATTATATATGTATTTCTTTCTTTTTACTTTTTAAACCTTTTGCACTAAAGCTAAACATAGGCTTAGTGTAAGAATATGGAGAAAAGAATATAAAACAGTTGTTTATGTCCCTTTGCCTTATGAAAAAATATTTGCTAGCATTGTAAAATAGAAAGCATCACGTTCTTACTGCATCTTCTTGACCTTAAGTACTTGCTAACCTATTAAATTTTTGAGTACACGGTTCATTGACTTTCTAGGATAGCATAGGTATTTTTTAATTATGTGCAAAATATGTCCCATTATAATACATTAAGATTATGAATAATTTCAACCTTAATGGAACATTATTTCTATAATTTAACCTTCACAAAATATTTAATGGTCTCCAGACCTGTGGTATGTTTCTTACTCAATTACTGGTATCCCATTCATATCTAAATCTAGATTCAGTTTTTTTTAAAGCTTTGTTACTTCTTTTGCTCAAAATATGCAATAATATTGTACATGTTCCTGAGTCTTAATGGAGTCAAGTTCTAAGTTTTCAATTTCTCTAAGTAGTGCATGCCCTATCCTGTATCCACATAGTTTCTAGTCTTTCTCCGTGAAACTTCCATATAACTAATTTAATGTTTAGAACCATCTACATATATTATGGCAAACTTTCTTTCTTTTTGGTATAAATTAGTTATATCTGTATTTTAACCCAAGTGCCTAGTTTTCATTAATTTTTTATTGTCCTCTTAGGTATCATCAATACATAAAATTGTTCAAAAGGTATAAATATATTAAATAAAACAAACTCTATAAAAGATATTTCAAATAAAATAGCTGTTAATGATAAACAGATGAATTTATTTAGCCTTTCCTTGATTTGCAACAGCTTCCATTGCTTTTTTAACAGTTTCTGGATCACCCAAAAATTGGAGGCTGCCATTAGGTACAGGATTCAAGTTTTCATCCAAAGTATAAACAAATGGAATACCTGTAGGGAGATTCAATCCCATAATTTCAGAATCACTCATTTCTGTAAAGAAAATCTTTTTTAATTAATTTGAATATGATTATTAAAATCTTAACGTACTATCCAAATATTTCACAATTCCTCTTAAGCTATTTCCATGGGCAGCTATCAAAATTTGCTTCCCAGCTTTAATATCAGGTACAATAACATCATTCCAGAAAGGTAATGTGCGCTCAATGGTTAATTTGAGTGATTCACACATAGGGAATTCATTAGCTTTAGGTTCATCTGCATAACGAGGATCCTTAACTATCTTTTCATAATATGGATGATCGGTTTCCATTTTTGGAGGTGGTACATCGAAGCTTCTTCTCCAAATAGCGACTTGTTCATCTCCATATTTAGCAGCTGTTTCGGCTTTATTCAACCCTGTTAGGCCTCCGTAATGTCTTTCATTTAATCTCCAACTCTTTACAGTAGGTATATCGGGTTGACCGATTTCTTTTAAAATAGCTTCGAGTGTATTTTGTGCTCGTTTTAGTACTGAGGTGTAAGCTTTATCAAATGTGTAATTAGCGTTTTTTAAAGCTATGCCTGCATTTAATGCTTCCTGCTTGCCTGTAAAAACAACCTGTTAGTGCATATTAGCCGGTTTTCTTAAGGTCATTGAAGGTCGTTCGTTTTAAATTAATATTTACCTTTTTCACTTAAATCTGCATCGAACCAACCGCAAAATAAATTTTTCTCGTTCCATTCGGATTCACCATGACGGACCATTACTATTTTATATTGAACCATTTTACTGAAAAATGCTCAGCAAAATCAAAGTCGATATTTGGAGATTTACTGACAGATTGAGTGTTGAGTGTCGTGCTCGGTAATTCTATTGCGCTGACGCAACGAGTCGGCGACGACGCACATGATTCTCTTTGGGGGAAAAAAATTTCAAAACTTTACGCAATTTCCGCGATAGGAATGAAGAAGATTTGGTTCAAATTGTAGGTTTTAAGGATCTCTGACTGCTATAACCTCTCTAAAGCATAATTAGCACGTATTTGATGAATTTTGAATTATTTTTTGAATGAAAATTTCCAAGTTTTTGTTTAATCAGCAAAACTTTTGCTCTCCCTGAAAAACTCCTAAATACACGCGCTTCAATATGAAAAAAGTCAATATAAATACCTGTTTTCGCAAGAAAAACATATTTTATGGGTTTTGTGTTATTATGACAAAATATAACAATTTTTTAAAGAGAGCAAAATTTCTGTTGACCAAAATCATACAAAAACTCGATTTCAGGAATTTTCAATCTCAAAATCGTAAAAAATGCATAAAATTCGTGTTTATTATGCTTTATGGAGATCATAGACGTCAGAGATCCTAAAAACCCACAATTTGAAACAATTCTTCTTCATTTCCATCGCGGAGTTTCCGAAAGGTTTTGAAAATGAGTTTTTTCCCTAAAAATGTTTTGATTTATTAAAATTTTAACTCAATATGTCAGCATAATATCAGTAACAAAAATAATCGCCTTTCGAAGTCTAAAAATCGAATTGTATAAATTAGATTAAATCAAAAAGAGCAATGAAAGTAGAAAAAGATGTATTCGTGCTTAAATTAGCAAAAAAGCATACATCATCTAGTTCTACATGAGAAGTAAGGATAATTTTCAAACAAAATATAAAACATATTGCTAATCAGTGAAATGCATTAATTTAATTAAGCCATCTCTTTAACTGTTTCAAATAAAATCTGGGTGTAAAACGTAATAACGCAATTAAAATAGAATTTGGGTGGAAAGGTGGTACAATTAAAAGACGTCGGGACGATTTAAATCGCATCCAGTTTATATAAACGAGGACAGATGGCAGCCATAGTACTTTAAATGGAACGATTTGATTTTTATCTGCGAAATATACATCAGTATTTAACAAAAAGGCCTATCAAAGATGTAAACCTATTGTTTTGGATATTCTCATTTAAACAAACATAACTAAACCCTTTTATCTTTGAATCAGATAATATAGGGCCTTAATGGAAATGGGAAACTAGAGAAATTCTCGTTGTATTAATACATCCCCATCCAAAACTCATTTATTATGCGTTTCGTCTTTTAAAATCACTATTGTATTTAATAATAAAAATTTAGAGGGAATATAAGAATGGGAAAGAGGGACTGTCTTAACATTGGTAATTGAAAACGAAATGGTTTTTCTTGCATTTGCTTATGCAAATATAAGAATATGAGACAGATAAGAGATATAGACTATAAATGGGAGGTCCTTGAAAATTAAACAACACTTGATAATTTACAATTGATTGAATTACAATATTAAAGCCAACATCCCGTTAAATCTTATTCTGCAATAATTTATAAGAGGTCGTAAAGGTTTATTGGCAATTTAAAATTTTATTGTGGATTTTTATTAAGGGCAATTATTATTTACAAAGAATTTTGAGAAGTTAATTTAAAGAAGAAAGATGGAGAAATACATTTAATTACCAGTCGGTTTTTGAATTATTTTTTTAGTTAATTAAAATTGCATAATAAAAGAAGTTCGCAATTGAAATCTGAAAACCTCGAACATATAATTATTTGTACAATGATGAAGCATACTGGACAAATAAAAGAAAAAGAAGTAAACAACTTCTACTAATATATTAATAAAATATTTAAATACTATTTAAAATTTATATTTTAAAACATAGAATTCATAGAAAAAAGTCAGGAGCATTAACAGTTTATTTAAACGTTTTTTAATTAAACTACACGAATAAGAATTAACATCTTTAAAATTTGTCTTAAAGCTATAATACTGAAATGTAATTATTTGTTTGGGGTAGAGTTTGTAAATCGTACAGCTGTGGGTGTTTGGCTAGGTTTTGAATGCGGGTATTTTTCCGTGTCGTTTAAATTTGTAAAAGTAGAGCTACTCCTGCTAAGGTCCATTTAGAGGGTTTATCTTTGGTTTTTAAATTAAATGTCCAGACATATGTGGGACCCCTAGTTCTCGTTTTGTAAACCGGACATTCATACATGTTCCTAAGTTCTTGTTTATCTTGAGTGATCGCTCGTATGTTGATGACCGGCATTGCCGGGAATAGTTCTTTCAGCCTGGAATCCATGATGATCCCGGCTTGAATATCCCATCTAGCTCCTTCCATGTGGAACCCATGTACGTAAGCCCCATCCCTAGGCGCGCTCCTAAAATATTAGAAAATGAAATGAATAGAATTAATTGGGATGTCAATTTTACGAACGTGAAATCTTCTTTTTGTTTTTTTGTGACGTCGCATTGTAGACACATTTTATCAAGGGGTAATTCGTTTCGTCTGGCGGTGCTTTGCATGATTGCCGTGAGGAGAGATTGGGGGTTAAAGAAGCCACCTAACCACACGGAGGATGGGAGCTGGAAAAAATATGGTGTAGAGGGCGTTTTCAAGTCTATTATTTGCGCTTACGACAAAATCCGTAGACCAAGTCTCTAATTCCCGTATCCTCAACAGCAAGTCAATAAACCAGGTTGTAAGGCCATGAAGGGAGGGATATGCTCTGCTGCTCCACACGGGGGGTACTTGATCCAAAAATAACGCATTTTCGAGATCTTCCATATCAGAGGTTATAGTCAGTTCTCCTTTCAAGCCTAAATCCAATTCTTTTAAGGATCTTTTAATTTCACCTGTCAAATAATTCATTCGTTCGCATTCCTGAAAAGCTACTATCACGTAGGGGGTCCTCTCCTCCACCTTCCCCATTATCTCTAGCATATTAAAATCTTCTGGTAATTTTTCTATCATCTCGTCTATTATTTGCTTCACTTTATCTTCTCGCGTGATAGTTGTTCCACCAGACGTTCCGGCGTCTCGCGGCTGCATTTCAAAAACGGTGCGGAACAAATTCTCCGCCGTTGTGGTTAAAAATCCTATCTCCGCATTGGGATGCAGCCCGTAAAGATAGGGAGACTCCGAGGGCATTTGCTCGTCTATATAAGCATGATATCCGGCGTAGTCTGTATTAGGGGGAGCAGCGAAACCAGGCGCCAATTGTAGTTCTCCGTCCACCTAAAAAAGAACAACTGAAAATGTAATCCACGAAATATAACTAAAACTTCCTTACTAAATCCGGTTGCAATAATTCTTCTAGATATGATATACACAGCCTTCTATCCCAGTCATCTGTAATGTGTCCACCGTACATGATTTCCCCAAATAAATAACGCAAATCCTCCCAGGGAACTTTCGAATTACTTTCCAGATAATTATATAAAACAAACACACTTATATTGAGATCGCCGACGTTGAAGGGGTAAATTTTGTTCCACCCTTGCGGGCCAAATTTCCTCCTTTCAGCTACAACGGCGTGGAAGTAACACAATGCGAATAGTATCACTTTAAACTCGGCTTCTTTCCCGCATTGTTCCAAAGTCTCCTGGTTGAAATTTGACAGAGCTTTATGTAAGTTCGCCTGCATGCCGGTCGGTGGCTCATTTGTTATTTTTATAGATGACTCGAGAATGCCCTTAAACAAACGCCGGAGTGTATTTTAATTAATTATTCTAATTTATAACCGTCTTTAGTTACTTGTGGGATTATATGGGCGGCGGCTGTAGATGCAGGTTCCGCACTCATGAACACCCTGTAATCAGGGTGCGAACCCTCCGCGTATTTTTCCAGATTTTTCTCTAATACGGGAAGCCATTTTTTCACCAAGTGAATGTTCTGCAGGACAACCCAATGTCCATTCTGTGCGGCTATTTCCAACGCTGTTTCAGCCACCACCTCTTGACCTTGACCCAATGAGACATTATGGAAATTCTGTTTATCCGCTGTAAACCCCAATTTCACACCCAAACTTTCCACATCGCCCAATGGATTTACTCCCGGCGATAGTATTAAGAATATCGGGGTCGACGGGCTCGTCTCCTCGTAGGACTTCGCAAACTCCACAGTTTTGTTCTCCACATACTTCGTCCCTAATTTCTCTTCAATAAACGCTCTAATAACACATTCATCATACTCCAATTATAATACTACACCTAATTAATTATCATAATACATTCACAACTGGTATTACATTCACATTAATATTCGCTTGGGCATTTTCACTGCAAGATTTATTATTTATTTTTACAAATACGCCTCTCTTTCCGACAACATGAGAAACTCAGAAAATCTAATTGATTTATTATTTTTGATCTTGAGAAATTTTTAGTAAGTTAATGATTTTAAAATTGCAAAAGAGATCCGTTAATTACACAAGGGACAAAAAAAATTGTTCAGACCCAGAACCTAGATTTAGCGATCTTTATGTATATTGACCTCCTGAATTCAATTGATCCATCAGAATTTGATTTTAATTGAGAAAGAATAATAAACATTTTTGAAACTCATAAATATTTGAAGTTTTGCATAGATTAAAAGAGCGTAATTAACTCATCATAGTTGAAGAGTAATTGCTTAAATCGTAATTGCTATATTAATTTAAATGTAGTCAGTTTGTGATAAAATTTTAAGTTATGTTTGCATCTACATTTCATTATTTGTAGATAAAAATATTTGCAAGATGAAACTCGTATTTTAAGAATTTTGTTTATAATATTCATTATAAAATTACAGCGAAATTTTTATTGATTGTGAAATTTAAAATTAATTAGCGGAAATATCAACAATAATTTCTTTAATTATAATTTATGTTTGAATACTTACTGAACAGCATATATCATACGATCTTGCCTTAAAGCTCTCATCATGCAGAGCCTTTGTAGGGCGGTTTTATTTTTCCATTCCTGCGGAAACTTTTCCCTTTCGGGACATTCACATTCCACCAACTTTTTCCACCTTTTGGGGGAGTTTTCAATATCCCGATCTAAATTACGAAACTCGTCCTTGGAAGCCAAACTGCAAATGCCCCCCCAACTGGTATTCGAAAGGAAATCAACGGGACTGGTCACGTGCGGCTTTATGGGAAAACGCAACAGGAAATCTAATTCGGCCGTGGTTATTTCCTCGCTCATTAAAAGAATTTGAAAGGTCATTTGCGACGCGAAAATCAACTTATCGCATTCGAAGAGGCCTCTAGTCGTGTATTGGAATACCGAGAAGGAAATGCAATCTATTAAATTGTTAACTCTTGCCGCGACAATATCAGCAGGATCGGCTTTGGCGATGGCTTTCTGGAACACAACACTGAAAGCCTGGAAAATATGCAAGAACATAGAAAATTTACACAGGGGATGTATGTGACGGATTTCCTACTTTTAGAGAAAACTGATATATGGGGTTGATGGTGTTTAAATCATTTAATATAAAATATAAAAGGCTTGCTCGGGCTGCTGCAGGCCTGTAATGTTCACGAGCCTGATCGATTTGAATCGACGTCACTTTTGCTTCAGATACTTTCATTTCAATCTCAGCAGCCGTTCGTTTGGTTGTCTCCAAATTTTCCACTAACGTCGTGTCTCCTAATAAATTCCCTCCAGCAGATGAAAGTCGTGACAGCAAATCATCCTCCAATGTTTTTAACATAATTTTAAAATCATTTTGTTGTTTCGTTAATTCCGCCTGAAATTAAAAACTTAATTAAGATATTTACACTATTAAATTAAATCCTGAAATTGTCATTAGTTTAATGAGTTGTTTTAATAATTATTAAATTTATTGAGTTTTAAAACAGTTGAATTGATATTTATATGTAAAATGCTTAGTTGATTACTTACTTTTAATTCTTCAAGATCCGGACGTTCAGCTTTTACAACTTCTGCCAATAATTGATCTTCCAAACCGTCCCTCGTTACTGTAAAATTTATAAGCGTCGCCTGAGCTTGCATCTCTGGCTTATAATGTGGATTTGCTAATTTCGTATGCAATATCAAACGGAAATTTGAATTATACTCGATTTCCTTATCGCCGATTTTAATTGCCCTAAAACCATTTCAACGTTCACAAACTATATACTTTGCCAACTTTAAAAATCAGCTAAGAGTTGTTAATCCAATTTTAATACATATAAGTACAAACTGAAAATTTTTAAATGAAATAATGAAGTAATCATGACAATTTGCATGATGTTACATTTAATATATTTCATTTTATCAAAATATTTACAAATAATACTTTTAGTAATCTACTGAATTTCAATATGTTTTGACATTCTGTTTTTCATAGAAATTTTCTTGTTTATTTTCGTTGAATATTAAAAACAAGAAGTAAATTTATGAAAAAATGTAGGTAATTCCTTCTTAAAGTGACGATTTCAATTTATGTATTGGACATGTGTCGATATACGAAATTGGAATACGAATTGTGAGTAAACAGGAAAAGTGAAGTAGTGTGAATAGCTCTGTAGAACTATGAACGCTGGCAAAAAATATAAGAAACTAACAATGTAGCACTTAAGAGAGAGGAAAAAGAAATAAAATGACATTTTAAAATACGCATGTTTTTATATCGAACGCTCGATTTGGCTGTGATTTATTGTGATGTGGAATTCCCAGAACTGTTTGTAAGTGATGGAATGCTCCCGGATAGAATTTGTTTGGAATATTGTAGAAAATAACCTATACTAACATGCCCTTTTTAATTAAGTTCCTTCCTAATAGAGTATCTAAAACGGGATCGACATTCTCCCCTATATTTTCGAATAAGACGGTGGCCCCTGATGTTATGGATTTCTCGATGATATCTAAATAGCCTTTCTGACCTAAACGGATTACTTGCAACATGTCGCCGTATTTTTCTCTGATCCATTTCACACCTTGCAGCTAAAATTGGAATGCTCGTTAGAATGGAATGGAATGGAATGGAATAAACAGAGTGGAATTAAACACCTGCGGATCAATCATCAAAGGCCACCTATCCGAATTCGATAATATTGTTGCGTTTTCAGTCGACATCCTGTCACTTGGTAAACCCTCGTTATTCCATTTAGCAATTTGTGTATCGTCCGTCATTAATGTTAAAGGATCTAAACCCTCAGTTATAGGTATTTGTGGCTACAAATTAATATTCATTATATTATATTTGATTCGATTAAGTCCTATCTTACATCCAGATTTTTTATGAAGGGTAACCACATTTTGTGCAATAAATCTTGTCGGTATTGCTTCGTGAAACAACCCACGTAGGAAATGAAAGCAGTTACCAGCAGGACATCACCAGGCAGCATCGTTCCTTGTTTAATGAAGCTAAGACACGAACGATAATTAACTTGGATATTAAAAATATACTCAACTCTTACTTATTAACAGCTTCTGCCCATCTAACATTCTCACTCGCTAAACCTCCGACCAATCTATTAGCTAATTGGATGGTAGCGTTTGTCGCATCTGCTTCTTGTTGACATAACATTTTCTCTTTTGTGGCTTTTTCAAAATCCGCTGTTAGAGTAGCTAATTGTTCTTCTAAAGACTAAAACAATTTAGTTTCATTAAATTAAGCTTGAGGGAATGGATAAGGTAGGACAAGATTGGAAAATTTAATTGAACCATTTAATTTTCAAAGTTTAGGAAGAAGCAAGCAAGACTTGCAAAAGCTGAGCTAAATAATAAGTACAAATTAGAAGTGCTTCAAAATAGTTTTCAAGAACACTTTTACAGTGTGCCATCTCTCATAAACATAACATCTCAAATATTACATGGATCACTCTCATCTAAAGAAGTCAAACTTCATCTGTTTCTTTAGACTCATCTTTATAAATATATTTGATAATATTTGAAATATGTGAATTGTATTGCAACACTTAGATATGTTTATAAAAAATTTGCAAATTTTTAAAAATTTTATGAAGTTTTTAATGTTTCTGCTTCTAAGCTAGTGCAATAGAGAAATTATTTAAATTAAAGAAAATCTGTCTGCTTTTTTAGAAATAATATTAGTTACAAGTTATAAAAATTAAAAACTACTCTAAAGAAAAGTAAAAAGAATATTAAGAATTTATTCGTTTTTACTTGCAATGGAAAGTTTTGAGGTGGGGAATAAGGGTTGTGAGAACTTACAGCAACTTTTTTCTTAATAACACTCAGTTTCTCTTGAGCAGCCGCTAATTCAGCATTAGCCTGTGCGAGAGCTTTCCTTTTAGGTTCAACATCGCAATATACTTCGTAAAATTTAATTATATTTATGACCCACGCACATAATCCAGCTGCTGCTGCGGACTTGGATCGAACAAACTCCGGCTCGAACTCAGCATCCTTCAAGTACGGTTCTATGGCCTTTATTATCTCCGGGTGGATGTTTTCTTTATCATAATTAATTAACGCGTCTAAGAATGCATCAACCTTCGCCATCGTAATCTATAACAGGAGTAATTAAAATTAATATCGTGTAACACATGGGGATGATTACTTTAGCAGCTTTCCAACTCCTATCCTTCGGGATTTTTCCGTTCGGCGCTAACAAAACCATAACTGCAGCTGTTACGTTTGTAACTGCACCGGGAGGTGACCCGAACGATTTTAGTTCAGTTAAATTAGCTTTGTTTAATGTATTTAAAGCTTCTTGTGCTGCGATGAGTGCAGGTTCCGCTTTCAACAAGTCCTCTTCACAATCCTTTTGTTTCTGTAAAACCTCCTCGGCAATTATAGCCACTTTTTTCTCCTCCTCGTCCGCAAGGTTTTTCTCAATTTGCACCTTTTCAGTTTCAACTCCAACTATTTCAATCAGTGCATCTGCCGCGTCATTCTTTTCTTTCAGCTCGATTTCTTGTACAGCCAATTTTACTTTTAAATCATCTACTTGCTTAGCTGTACTTTTCAATTTATCTAAACCATTTTCGAGCCGTTCAATCTTTCCACGTAACTCCACAGACTTCTGTCGAAGCAGTTTCGCGTATAAGTTTATTTGTTCCAGATAGGACTTCGGTGTAGTGTAATTGTAACGTCTTTCATTTTGTAAATAAAGTTTCGAAGTTGAGTTGACCGATGTGTGAGCGTAAGCCATGAAACGAGAAACGGGATCTTGTAAATCCACCTAAAATTAATTATTGGTTCGTATGAAAACCGATTGCAGATTACTTTTAGACACGAACGGATACAATTCATTCATTCTATTAATAATTCAAAATTTAACATTTGAATTATTCAATTGTGGTAATTCTTTGATTCCAACTAAGATTATATCTTAGTTGGGATCAATTTCTTAACGAAGAATAAGAGTTCTACAAATTAATATGACAAATACAAATGGAAGAAAGAGAAACAGAAAAATTTAATACACAACAACGAAAAGGATACGTAGTCTCTTCAATTAAATTGAATGTACTTTTTATTTGCAGAAGAGCAAATTAACAGTAGGAACACTAAGTCCTGAAAAACTAAATAAAAGCAGAAAATATATGAAAAAAATATAAAGAAAAGCAAAAACTGAATTGTAAACTGTCGATAGATGCACAGAAGAATACGAAGATTTAGCAAAAATAGTAATATAATAAAAATAAAAATGAAGATGAACAACAATATATAATGACATATATGTGTTAAAGAATAAAATGAAAAAGAAGGATTATTTTTATTTGTTTGGAACATACCTTGCGTGAATTTGGAAAAGAATTTTGTCACAGAATTATTTCTCTATATTGTTGTGTAAATTTGAATTTATTTCGAGTTAATCAAATTTTAAGTAATGTAATTATACTAGAAAATGTTGCAATTATGTTCCAATGACCAGAAGATTGATTATCACAATACAAACCCATATTTAGTTATCGTTTTTATTACCGGTAAAACGTCGATTTCGTCCAAGAATCGCAAGGAAACTGAAACCAATGCTTCTTGCGGCCATTCATGAAACCAATTTATTTGCGCGCAGTTTATAATAGCCGGAAATTTCCTAGATCGTACTCTCAGCGTAGATCCGACGGGTGAAAAACAGAGAACAATTTTTAGTTGACGCCTAACTCGATCAATAAAGAATTTCCAACAGTTTTCGCGAGAGTCGATCAATCCTGCTCCTTTAACTTCGTTGCGCACCCCGGCAATAATGTTTTCAATTTCATCATCTGGGAACATATCTGGGACTTCTCCTGACGCTAACATATCATTGATAAGGACTAGGAATTGCTCATTAGGCACCTGCGCGTCCGTCATTAGAAACATTATGCCGACATTTTTCAAACCAGTTTTCAGATACAAAGCGGCCAATTCATGTCGTAAATCTAGAACTCCGTACCCCTTCTTTAATTGGATTTGTGCTACTTCTAATGAAGAGATGAAAGCAGCTAGTCTGGAAAGGGATTGTTTACCGCTTCCACCCACGCCGACTAGGAGTGCGCTTCCGCGAGGAGATTCCAATATGCGATTTATCCTGAGGAAGGAAATGTTTTATTACAATACATAAATAGAAATTTCATTTTATATATTTACCTACATACGTGCATCATAGCATCCTCAAACAATACCAAGTTCATAGCGGCTACAAGATCGTTATAGCTTACCATTGCTTCGTTCAATAACTTCGTTAAGATTCCCCAATTTGCCGCCGGCATGTATTTTGGTTCACCTATGCCTCCCGCGAAATGGCAGTATATAATTGGCTTTTCAAAAACCGTTGACTCGTCAATTTCCTGTATTAGAAATTATAAATTACAAAATGTCAGAAGCTTATAAGTTAATATTTATAACATCATATGCATGTGACATTTATTTTTAATAAAATAGTTAAGATAATCGAGTAAAATTTTATAAATTATAAATAATACTTCGGAGGTAGAATTTTAAACAAATTTCAGCAATGAAACAGAAAAATTAAATAAATTCAAATGCGGTTTTAAAGAGCGGTTTTCGCACTCTTTTTAGTTTTTTTTTTTAAATTCGGGATTATAATGCGGGTATAATAAAAATAAATTTATAATACCTATTCAGTGTTAAAAATTTGTGCTGATGATTTAAAAATTTGGAATTTTCTTTAGATATTTAATTCAAAAAAGGTAAATTAAAAAAGGCATCTAAACGACTGGTTGTATCAAAGCGATCAGAGTGAAAGGTTTTGTGTAATTACTTAAGGTGCGAATTACCTCGAAATTCTTTTTAAAGATATCTAATTGCAGCTTAGCGAATCCATCAATATCTTTTTCTTCGACAAGTTTGTCGCCGTAAACTCGTTGACTTTCATGTAACCATAATCTCACTAAATCAGTGGGCTGATTTAAACATTCATTCGTACTGAATAGTAATCCCTGCAATACAAAGAAATAATCAATGTACGGAAGATTATCGAGATAACAGGTTGAAAAGGGCCGATGTTTTATGTATAAGAAGGGATGGATGATCGAAGTATGGGTAGATACAAGGATTAACTTATAAGCACGATTATTACCTGAAATACGTTCGATATATCGCGAAGATTGAATATGTAGTGAAACTTAATAGCTGTCGGTAGAAATATTTGTGATGCCTTGTGATGCAATGCAACTGAAGCTGAAACAATATTATCGGCAAGTTTATGTACAATCGAAGGGAACTTGAGCTCAGGATTGGTGAGATGCTGACTTAAGATTGCATGATAAATCGTGGTTAAAGCATCTATCCCTGGAAAACTAATAGCAAAGACGTAGAAATGACGCTGCAGACGTGGATTAATGGTAAAACTGCCGGCGGTGGGATTCATACAGGAAACATACTGACAATTGTGTATATCCTTGAGGCTCAGTTTATTCCTATCATACCAGTGATTGTAATCCAAATGTTGCCTTATTAAGGTGTGAGGCTGCACTGTACCATATGTATCCACCTCCGGCATATTCATGTCATCTAAAAAGTAAATCAGAGTTTTATTTCCAGGCGGGCCGTAGTTCCTGCCCGCTTTCTTCTCTAAGGGTTTCTCCAGGATTTTCTGGAGCATTTCCGATGTCGTGTAGAAATTAAACGGTACGTTGGTGACCGCATAATTTTCCGATAACGATGCTAATTTTTCGCTTACCAGCACCGTTTTGCCACATCCCGCATTCCCGACTAACATAACTGGGTGTTTCTTTTCCATTAACAAATCGAGAAAGTATCGTATCCGTATCGACTCTGCTGTATGCACTAAAACTGCCTACAAAATGAATGAAACAATTTCCGGCCGCAAATTAATTTGATTATACCTGTAATGGCATGTCAGGGTCGAGTTCGAACCGACCCAAGCTTTCTGACCAGGGTAAGAATTGCTTACTTTCCGTCTCGATAAAATAATCGAACACAGTACCCCCCGGTGGGAACTTGACCGTTTTAAATTCATTTACCCACCATTTCGTGAATTCGGTCCGGTAATCCGTTGCCTAAAAATCAACAGCCATTTCACATACGATTCAAACCCTTTTTACTTCTCACATTAAACAATTCTAAAAGAATAAATTTTTTTTTACTGAAACAATCCACATTTAAATCCGTATACGAGCATCACAATACACATTTTATTTAAAGTTAACAACAAAATTTTTGTAATACAATGACAGGAAAGTTCAGAAAGGGCTCTCCTGATTGATTATCGTAATCTAGTTAGAAAAAAATTTGATATTTTTTTAATAATCAGAAATTATTGAGAAACTCGAAGAATAATTGTGTTTTAAGTAAAAAAAAGTAAATATTGATTTGCAGTTTATTGGGTATATTGTGTTAAAAGTTTTTCTAACTATGTTGGAGATGTTGAAATATTTTTTTAAATCGCATTTAAAAATAAGTTGAAAGTTGTAAAATTATAGAGGGAAAATAGGAAATAATTTAAAGTTGGGTTTGGAGAGCAGTTAGTAGTTTTTTTTTTCTCTATGGGAAGGATAAATATGTTTTCGAACGGTCTTTATTGTAAAGCGGCGATGCTGAAAATTAGACGTACTTGTTCCTGAAACATAGCGGAACCGAAAGCCCACACACTGCTGAAGACGAAGTATAATTCATGCCATTCTTTAGGGCAATCCGGAGGCGTGTTGATGGGGGTCAGAAGGCAATCTAATAGGTGACATAACATTTCTATATGCGCCGTATCAGCGATAGGAGTGATTTTTTTGAAACGCGTTCGCACATTTTCCAAGCAAACTGGAATGTATTTGTCGAATAGCATGATAAGATTTGATTTCTCCGATGGGAGAGTCCTAGTTTCAATCCAACTTGTTACGTACCTGGAAAGGGATTTGATTATGAGATTTTTCTGATGTTATTGCAGGGATGGAGTTTTAATTAAAGAGTGGTGCCGAGTAATGCTTACGGATTCCAGCCTAAATCTTGGGGATTGATGTATAAAATACCGGCTCGGGAAACAGTCGCTGGTGTAGCGGTGCGTAAATTAGATATTTCAAAAATTAATCTCATTGTAGGCGTGAGAGCAATCCTCTCGTTGCTCGCGAGTGTTAATACTTTGTTGTCGTCCATGACAGTATTCAATGATTCAATCCACATGGGATCGATATCACCGTCTAAGAGGATCCATTTGGGGTGGTCGCCTGTCAAATTAGCCTGTTCACGCATTAGGACGGATAAAAGTCCATCTTTCCACTCTCTAGTAGCCGGATTTATTATTCCAAACAGCTCATCATTTGTTACGGCTTTAGGGTTTAGATCGTTATACACAGGTTTCCGCTTTATATTCTGATATGTCCTGAAAAGAGTCTTCCACACTTGCGTCTTTCCAGTACCGGCATTGCCCACTATGAAAACTGAATGGCGCACTTCCAATAACTCTTCTAGTTGCACGACCTAAACAAAACGATAAGCGAGACGCGCGCGAATTCGCAATACCATACGTTACCTTCAATATAAAGTTATCTTCTGGCTGCAACAATAAATCTATAGCAGCCTGCTTAACGGTCCTTTCAAATTCCACGTCTCTTTTCCTCGGAACCTCTAGTGCCGGAAAGAGGTCTCCAATAAGGCCCATAAATACTGGAGTATCGTCAGTTACAATCTTGGGGATATTAAAGTCTCTAAGTGCCCTCATTAAAACTTCTTCCTCGGGCCTTCCAGGGTCTCCTCGCTGAAAACACACGTTCCTAAAATGTGATAAAAAATTATTTGACATGTACCTTCAGGGAGCCAGCTACCACCAATACGGATTTAATAGCGCGCAAACCCCAATCATAATGATCCTGTTTAGATAATAGCTCCTTACATAAAGTGTACAGCGTTATAAATTTCCTAGCGAGGATTTTGGCCTCTTGGAAACCTTCCGCCACTAACATTATTTCACAGATTAACTCAAAGTCCGGGACGACCATTGCACACGGCCTAAAAATAAATATTTATTAAGCGATTGAGGACCAGCGGCATTCTTTATGCGGCTACTTCCCTACGGATTACGCTTACAACTTCAAGATAAATACGAAAATTCTCCATGCGACGTTTCATTATTTATCAAGGACAATTTTAATTGGTTGTAATATTTACCAATGTAAATATCATAGAAATTTAACCTTTTTCTATGAAATAAATACTAAGTACTAAATCTTACAAAGCTTGCATTAAATTTGTTTCTAATGATTCCTTACGTTTATAAATACTTAATTTTTTATTGGTAATTTTCAGATTGACTATAATCATAATTGTACATTTTTTCTCTTTTTAATTTTTTAGTTTTTATTTCGTTTATTTTAAGCGAAAAATATACAAGCCATACAAAGTAGGGTGTATTATAATAATTGAAAAGTAAGAAGTAAATCCATTCCGAGATTGTTGGATAATAAGAGAAAATTTAATTACCTGAATAGTGCTTTCAAATTTTCAGGTAATTCTGTCCGCCCGGCATATCCGGGATTCATTGTTATAAAAATACCAACGGTTGGAACAAGTTGTATCATATCGCCCATAAAATCGAATTTGCTTTTTTTATTCCTTATAGCGTCGAGGACGGACTTGACTTGTACGGCCACAACGGACAATACCTCCACCGAAATTCTATTGAATTCATCAAAACATCCCCAAGCGCCTGTTTGTGCGAGCCCTTTATAAATATTACCGCAGGACTAAAAAATATTCCGGATAATAAATACAGCGACGAAAATAACTAGGACAATTGTACTTTGTAATCCATTTGTTCCGAGCAATTGAATACGTAAACCATTATCCCTAACGCTCGTCCTAAGTCTTTGGTCGTTTCGGTTTTTCCGGTTCCAGCTGGGCCAGCAGGACCGCCACCCATTATCAAATGCAGCGACTGAAATTAAATATTAAATCATGCATGAGATAATTAGATTTGACTAGCAGGTTGAATGCAAGCCCTAATTATACATGCATACTAGTAATCAGTAGAACAATCATGTAATGGTTGTGGCAATTAATTCATGCACGGTATTTGTTATTAAATAATATCAGTCTAATTCACCTGAGTTAATGTGATGTAACAACGGTCCGTTAAGGGTGTTATAACCAATCTGGGCGTATTTCCTAAATATTCGTAGCTATATCTAAATTGTGCATCGCAAATATTAGCGAAGCAATGGTGCTCCTTTTCATCCCAACGATGTCGCAATTGAGAAACCCAAGGAAACGCTTGGGCACTTTCCACTTTCATTTGTATTAATTTACTAACTACATCTCGAGAGTGAACATCGATGGTGCATATGGTCATAATTTTCTGGCGGTCCTGTTTGCTAAGATCTCCTAGAAGGAGGGAAATAAGTGTACTCAATTGGGAGACCTGTTTCTTATAGTAATCTCTAATGGCATTATCATATCCTTCCTCTAAACGCGAAAAGGCCAGAGTTACTTCTGTCGTCCACCAGATTTGAGTGCCACATAGAGATACTTGTGCCGGGAAATCGAATAGCCATTGATCCCTCGGCTTTTCCTCGTATGACAGAACACCTTCCCCTATAGAAGTAACGATTGTGGTTCGCATTGCAGCTTCGATCCGATTCAGCCAAACTTCCACCTAAAAATTCCACATATCATGAGCGCGCCTCGGATGAGTTTATTAATATTACAGGCCCGGTGCAATCGCATTTAGACCCAAACTCGACATACTCCCCATCTTTGGCGTACATGCCTAATATTTCCTTCTGGATTATCCCCTCTGCATTCCTATCAAAATTTAATCTGGCGATGGAATCAAATAATTTAGTTAAATGCTTAGCGACCAATTCCGGTTGATTTCCATTCGAAAGAATGTCGAGTAGATCGGCGGAAGAAACGAAATAAAATCGCGGAAAAGCGAGCCTTTTAGTTTCTAAATATACAGCGAGGGCTTTCTCGCACAGCGTTAATTTTTGTTGCAGCTGTTCTAAACTTTCAAGTAATCCGTCGCGGTTTGTAGAATCGACTACATTTGGAACTTTAGCCATTTCCTCCATTAATATTTTAAAATCATTGTCCACTTCATCGAAACGTTTCGAGTCTTCGGGTAGTTGCGTCCGTATATCCTCCGAACTCATAAAGATCGACTCCAAGTGCGTCCACGTGCGCTGAACTTCGAACCAGACAGTGATCACCGAATCGGCCATGCTTAGTTTGTTCTGCCACTCGGATACTTCTTGTAAAAAATGCGCGATAAATTTGGAAGTGATTAAATTTTGCAATTGTACTTGATTATCTTCCAAAGTTTCAATTAGTTTTTCACTTGCCCTAAGTAGTTTGCAGTTCGTTCTAGCGTGAATTTCTTGTTCAAATTCCATTGCTGACCATGTCGTGTTTAATTCCCGTAAGATTTTCTCCATCGACATCTCTTTCACCGCTTTATCTACAATATTCTTGACTTCCTCCTCGCATTCGTGTAAATTTAATTCCAGCAATTCCGCCAATGTAGTGCTGTGATCCATCACAATCTTTGTCTGGAATATTATAATTAGTTAAAATACATTTGGGGATTTATTTTAGGGGGAGAAATCGCAGATGTGATTAAATACGAGTATAAAGCCATTAAACACATTCAGCCAACCAAATATATTATCATGATACATCTCTACAAATGATTTACCAGAGCCGACCTTATAATTTGATTTGAGTGCATTTGAGACTAATATTTTACAATTTTTATTCTAACAATTAAAAATAATTAAAGAAATAAAACAAGAAAAAATATAACGTGAATTTTTTGAATTAATTATAATAGGAAAACTTTATATTCTATATCTGTGAAAAAATGATAATTTTGGAGAAGGACAACTGGAATTAAAATATGTATGTATTATCTGATATCCCAAATGCGCGAGGAAGCCTTTATGATCTGAAACTTTGTGCTTTATGTGCATTAATAGTATGGTCAGCCCTGTGACTTACCGTATAAAAATGGAATGGATTTTGAGAGAAAATGAAATTATTAAATTGAAAAAGAAATTTTTACAATTTCTGCTCCTACTGCTCGTGTCGATACAAAATGTGAGTGTGTACTGGAATTGTGTTTGATGTTTAAACTTACTGTAAATTCTGGAGGTAGAGCTGCTAAATTCTGTAACAGAGTGTGTCAACAGATAAATGCTATTTACAATGAAAGTATATGATATAAAATAGTTTACAATATATTACAAGATATGTACAAGGAACAAATTGTCACCGGATGTACCTTAGTGGAGTTCATGAGTTGATTCCAATGGCGTTCCCTTATAGCAGGATTTTGCAACTCACCGACGGCCTTAAGTGATGTTAAAGTATTTTTAACCGTCGCTTCCAATCCCATGTATGTGTCCCAAGCCCGCATCTCTTTATCCAACATCCTTATTTCTTTCGCGAACTTCTTACATTCAATATCCATATTTTCGACATCGATTTTTCTCCACGGTGTCGTTTTCCAATCGTCCACGCACGTATGCACCACATTTACATAGTCCCACAATTGCTATAAACAAACATAAACCAATAATTCCATTATCATATTTCATATTCGCACAAAGCACTCCATTGACAACACTAAATTATAACTACAATGTATCCACTAACCCAAAAAAAAACTAATCTACTTCATTTATGCCATACAAGATGGATTAAAAACAAAAAAAATTACACTTATTTTTCTGTATATATTATACAGTTAATTCAGAATATTCTTACAACTAATGTATTAAATTAGTTTACCTTAATAGAAATATATTAACAGTACAAAAATCCGCAAGAATTAACACAACATTCATGTTTTTATTATCGCTATGTCAAATTGTTGCAAAATTAACGTTAAAAAGACGAGAAAATTTGAAACGGTTTATTTTTGATTATACAGAAAAAAGATAGGAACATTTTAATTGTTCTGTTTATTAATCGATACAATAATAAATATATTATACATATATATTTTTCAACCAAATAACTTCAATAACTTAATATGAAAATTCAATTAGTTTCAAAATTAATATGATATTTAATTTGAAAGCATTTATATACATGTTTTTGCTAAAAATTATTTAATTATATATGTAAAATTAAATTAAATACAAATTTAATTAAATACTCAGTTATTAATATTTTTAACAATTTATTTTTGTTTAAAAATCATAACAATAAAAAGTAAAGAATGCATAGTTATAAAATAAAATTTTAAATTGCTGACTAAGGCACGTGCAATCTATTGTTGTTACTAAAATTAAATATGCAGCTACCTCTAATAAATTATTTTGAGTTTTGAATATATTATTAAGAAAACTATTTAGAACTTTTACTTTAATTAAGTTTAAATAACGGCAAAAGGTTGACTAACATCAAAGGTAATTTAAACAATTATATAAATGCAATATAACGTAATTTAGTTAGCTTCTCTGATGTTTATTTATGTACATTAAATTATTTAAAGACCGAGAAATGCTTTAAACAAAGTTAAAATGCAGTGTATTAATTAAACGTTCCCTTAGGCGAAAATAAAATTTACTTTGTTTTTAATTCTTTTTAATTAACTATAGCTGCATATAATAAATTAGTGGTGTAATAGCGCAATTGATCTAATAAATTAAAATAGTAGTAAAAACTTACTTTGAGCATGCGAAGTTCTTTACGACATTGTCTAAGTAATTTAAATTCTGGAACGGTGACTTCAAATAGCGATCCCGATTCTTGTATATTGTTCATTTCCCTCTCGAACCACTTGATGTCTTTATGAACGTGATCGATAAGTTTGTAAGGATCCTTACAATTGTATTTGAAGAAATCATATCTCTTAAAGAATTCTCTGTAATAAGCCGTTCGATTATCAAAATCGCTGATTTTATTTCGTATGCAGGAAACTTCGGCAGCTTGTAAAGGAGCTACTTGTTGTTTAACTGTGATTGCAATTTTTTTAGTGTTAGCCCATTGTTCGGGTAATTCTTGAAGCCAAACATTCACCTCTTCGGGAATGTCCTGATCGTAGAATGTTAAGAGTTCAATTGTTTCATGCAATGGACCGAACATGTCGTCGGTAACCACTTGCCGTTCCTTTACATTCAATAAGTAACCCATTACGTTTACTAAAGCGACATAATCCCCTTCAGTGACAATTTGCTGAAGACCTTCATCAGCCGAACGAATAAATTTACCTAAATCGCACAAGCTATTCGTAACGGTATCGACTAAATGCTGCTTGAACATGTCCCCCCATTCCCTAATTGTATTTAGCAGGGCTTGTTTGAAAGGCATAGCATCCACTTTAAACCAAGTGTTGAAAATTTTTTCTGTTTTCATACCCTCTACCTCATTATAAAGGTTCTCAAAATTATCAATTTGTTCCCTAAATTGCTCCATCTTAGGTGGATTAGGCTGCGGGGCAGCCGGGTCTTTCAACACAACATATTCCATCTCCTCAACGGTTAACTGGCGCGCATAAATCAGAAATTGTTTCAAATATTGCTTCCTATCATCTAACCAGAGGTACGAATAAATCTGAAAATTTTCGCAGTATTCAAATGTCTCATGAATTACTTTATCCACATTATTAAGAATATCATTCCTTATTTCAATTATATCTACATTAGATTCAATTTCTGCTTTATAAGTTAGATTAGTTGCTTTTGAAAATCTGGGAACAATTTCAGATATTTTGATTATATCATTTATAATTGTGATTATTAAATTTTTAAATCCTTCCTTATGATTGGGTTCCATGGATGGTATGAAAATCATATGAGGTGGTTCTAATCTCAACTGACTTTCAAATAATGGAGCCAGATTATTAATTTCATCCATATGTTCGTTAATATATCCTAAGCTGAAAATAATGAAAGTTATTATAGATTAGAAAAATGCATAGAACATTAAATGGTAAGCGCCTTTATGCGCTAGCTTATGCACGTGGGATTCTATATGAAGTGGATCAGCTCTATACGCTGCATCTCTCCTTATATTCATTGCCTAAATCCTTGTTCCCGAAGGCAATGGATGGTTTATTACATATATAAGTATAAAATTTCAAATCCAATTTATTATAATTAGTTTGAAATATCTATTTTTCTTAATAAAAAAATCATATACACGTATTAACACAATTAAATTCAATATGCATTTTGAATATTTCTTCTTCTCTATTAATTATTAAGGAAACAAACGGAGAAGAAATTATACCTGCATCCCACTGTTTGAAATAAATAGCTCAAAACAATTTGATCGACGTAATCAATGTATTTGATCCATTCGGGAGCATCCTGCTTGTCTTCCATTTCAAAAAGTTTCATGTTTTGATGTAGAAGGACCGTGATCCTATCAGTTGCTTGCCTGATTTCTGAATAGCGTTTGTTAATTCTTTCCTCTCTCTCTTCGACACAAAGGACCGTGTCCTTTTTTTCGTCTTTTCTTTCGAAAAGTGGCTGGCGAGCGAATGGAATTAAGACGTTCTTGATTTCCAATAAGTTTTCCTGACTCTTTTGAAGATGTTCTTGGAGATTACTAACTAAGCTATGCAGCTTCACCATATAGTCCCATAAATCTAAGAGATAGTTAAGATTTTATTCGGGATTTACTCGTTGAAAATGGTATTAACAGTTATACAAGCGCTCGCTCGCTAGTTTTATCTTTATTTACAATCAAGATCGCGCCTCCGCGCCAGTAATTTTATTTAATCATACTTACTCTCCGAATTCCAATTAAGTTGGTTTTTCCCTTGCTCGATTAATTTATCTATTTCAGCCACTTCATTTTCAATTAGGGCGGATTCAACTTCGCGACTTGTCCGCCTAATTTTATTATACCAATCAGTAGTCGAACCTAAGTTTGCTATGTATTTTCTGAAAGTTTCATTGCGCTCCGACATCTTTAATGCAACTTCCGGTATATCTTCATGACCCATAAGTTTCAAGTAATGAACTTCTCGTAGTATCGCGGATAACTTGAATTATGACAGGAATAAAATTAATGAAATGATTAGAACTGAATCAACAACTCACTTCAGGGTTAAAATTTAAATGAAGTTCTCTCGTTTTAACATTTCTTTTAAGTAAGCAAAATTTTAAATTGGCCTCTATGATTTCTGATAAATTTTGCGTCCATTCCACGAAGAGATGTTTGTCGAATTCGTATAGTTTATCGCTGAGGGTGTCGAATTTTTTTATTATATCCAATGCACGCGGACAGGATGTGATCCTAAAATGAAATAGGATGTAGAATGTATGCTGGACGTAATATGCGGCGCATGTTGATTTACGGGTGTTGCAGGCCCTTGAAATTCTGTATCGGGGCTGTTATCCGGTCGTGGAGATTGCGAGACCACCGTAATGTTCCAGCTATCGGGGGCATGTATTTGTCCACAACAAATTGCCCATATTTCTCCTTATGGATCATTTGCTCTTGAAATAATATCTACAATAAAATATTTTTTTTCCTTTCTCTTATAAACGTTTGGAAATAAACCCAGTTACCGAGTTTGCCCTCTAACTTTATTAGAAAAAGAAAAGATTTTTCGTAAATAATCACCTCTGCAGTTCCTATTTCCGTTTCCAACATATCAACAATTTTTGTGTATTTACTAGTAAATTCTTCCTTTATGATAGGACGATCTAATATCGAACCCACTATATTTATCAACTGAAAAATCAAGTTATCAACTCAATACAATAAAAGTAATCAAGAAAGCTCTTACCTTAAAAATGCTTTCTAAATTACAACAGTCCTCGAAAGCTTGACAAAAAATGGCGGCTAATTTAAGATCCATTTCAAAAATTTTCTCCTTAAATATTTTAAAATCTTCCATAAAGGAAGGATCATCCGGATCTAATACATCATACGATTTTCCCGAAAATACCGAGAAACAAGCTTGGAATTCGCTGTAAACAGCTGTAACTCTTGCACTTAATAATCGTCCTTTCAAACCTCCGATTTCCACTTTTTCAAGCTTTGTAAATTCCAATATTGTATTAAAAAACCATTGGATGGTCGATAATCGATCGAGAAATGCTTCAAAACGTTCGAATACCGTGCTCGGATTGAATGAACCCGCTTGTGGTGGCCGATCACGAAAGAATCTACCCAAATTATCTTTGTATTCATTGAAAAGTGTATTGAAACGTTTCAGAACTTTTATTGATAAGGCTACTCTTTGCATGGCTTCATCAATGTCGCTGTGAAATAAAGTCGCAGGGTCCAGAAACTTTTTCGCCTACAATAACAAAAATTTCCACGTTTTATAAACTTTCACTTTCGAAAATCATACATTAACCATAACTTAACTAGATGGAAACACCTCCCAATTCGAAGCTTTTAATTAAAATTTGCTAATATTTTCAAATGATTTCCTAATATTTTTAAAAGACTTAATGTTGTTTTATTTCTTTAACACACATTAATAATTAAAGAAAGATGAGGCATGAACGTAATACTTATCCAAAATAACAAAAGATTTTGTTTTATAAAGCGTTATATATGTTATATAATAATATGATTTTTAAATAATACAATTTCTATAACTTGAACGACCCACTAAAATTTTAACGACAAAGAACTAATGACGTTCTTAAAAAGCATTAACATAAATTAAACAACTGAAATGTGTATGTATTTGTGTAATGTAATTAACGTAAAGTTTACCTCTTGTATGAGCAAATTGCAGATCTGTTTTAAGAGGACAATTATTTTAACTTGGTCATAATACTTTGAGTTCCCCCAAATCAGGAAGACAACTTGTAGTAATGGCGCGAATAATGGCATGGCCTCGCTAAATTCGGTTTCCTGGATTAAATCGATATGTCTCTTCAAAGGTTTCAGGTATAAATTGATGTCTTTTGCCTCGGCCAAAGCCAGGATAACGTTCTTGAATAATACACGAAAACAACTAAAATATGCGCTTTTAGTTTTTTCCAAGATCACAGCCATGCTTTTGACTCGCGGTGCTCTTAATTGTTCGTAAATGTATTGCAAGTTCTTGAGACGCAACGACCAAAATTCCATTTCTGCGAAATTATTATATCATTAATAATAGTTGGAATTATTGTGCGCGATTTTACCAGTTGTCGGTATTGGATTTAATCCCCCGTTGATTTCAGATGAATTATTGGCAAGAACATCATTGATTTGTGTCGCCCATTTAATGATGACTCCTTCGATGGCACTTTTCAGATACAAATCGCATAATTCTCCATCGCTCTCTATAATTTCCCTTTCGGCGTCTTGAACTTTGTCAACCCCTACTGGCATTGGGAGGACTGTCTGCCCATTTACTTGCCCTTTTACTTGATATACAGTACTCTTTAGGCTGTGTACATGCTTTTGCACATCTTTCGCTATTACATCCGGCCATTTTTCGTGATTTGTGGGATTTGATAAAAGCGGCACTAATATCTGGAAGAATTACATTCTTAATTTCTTTCACCCCTACTTTATTATTATCATTGTTAGTATTATTACATTACTTTTTAATTACTTTTATAGACACTGAAATCTTCTAAACAACTCTTACTATTATCATTACATTTGTTTCTCCCCTTTCTTAGGGGAATAATCTCTCTTTTAAACATTCTACGACCCTATAAATGCAATTACAGCGACAGTTCCTGATGTCCTATAACAAACTTCTGTCAACTGATATCTACGAACATCCAGGATATTTCTGCAAACACCTCAGAAAATTTCTTACATTACATCACGTGTTATAGACATTGAAGTTCCCCCTTCCGATAGCTTTAAGGATAACTAGAACAACGAGAAATTTCACCACAAATCTCAGTTTAATTAAATGGGACGACAGTGCATTATTAACCGAGCAAGAGATCTAAATCATAGAACTGTATGTTGCAAACAGCATAGTACAAAAAATCATAAATCTCTCAGTGATTTAAGCAAATGATAATATGTGGAGCTTAAATTATATCTACGCTAAAATTATAAACAATTCCGCGATGAAAGAATGGCGTGCAACAAGTGGGATCTCAACAAAATAAAAGGGCGAAGGCGCGCCACAAATAACACGGACGAAATAACACATGGTAAAATATAATCCTCAATGAATTCAGCAATGGAAGTGGTTTCAAATGATCGCTGTATTGAACGACCCCTCAAACGGAGCATCGAATGTAAATCGGACAAAGGAGTGAACCGCACATTTCATGTAGCAGTTGAACGAATCACATAAATAACTTTTACCAATTGACAAATTAACACAATAAACCGTTCTATTACATACAAATGATTGTTTAATTAACCGAAGAAGTAACCATATAAATCAAACAGAAGGGGAAAAAAAGGAAATTTACGGAGAATGAATCCAAACTATATAAGAAACGGAAACTGCACATAAATTCGAGACGTATTACGAATAATGTAATCTTGGAAACGTGCTGTAAAAGATAGTAAATGCGGTTTAAAGCTTTACAAGAATTTAGGGAACAGCTACTAAAACAGGATCGAAAAGAATTGCATTGTATTGATATCTTTCGGGAAACCACTAGTAGGTTCCGAAATAATTAAGTTTCTCACAATGAAAGAAGTGAGTTGCATTCTTATTTTTGTTCTGTTAAGAAAAACTATTAATAGAATATGTTTTTATAGAACTCTTTAAAAATCATTTCAATTTCGAAAATATTTAAAATCAAAATTTCCATGCAACTTACTTAATTTTTCTACTTCCGATTTCTAGGATCTAAAGTTTAATTTTAATCACCGGGATGTTAAGTTACTTGTATTTCTTATGGGATTTACTTCCCACATAAAAATTTATGTCCTAAGTCGTAAAAAAATATTGTAGGCAATCCGAGTGTAAAAAGCTTTCTTAACGCTCATATCGCAAAAAATACTAATATCATTACATCACTAAAAACAATAGAAGAATGCGAAAATAGTATTACAGAATTGTGCCCGATAAAATAATTTCCAAGAACCAGTGTATGGAACATACATTCGCAGAATTTAATAATCAACAGAAATTTGCAATTTATTATTTGTGTAACGTTTTCCTGTTAATAGCTCTTTCCATTGATGTTTTCTCATTGACTCGCATTTGTGTATGAAAGTTTGTAATTTAGCAGAATTTTTCGCATCCAGTAATGAATAAAGTTGTTGAATATGATTTTGTGTTCTGTAAAAAGAGAGCTTTGATGGTTGTTTGTGTATTATTCAGAGTATGGTAATATGTAAGTAGCAGCTTACCTCGTCAACTAATGAAGCAAGCTGGTCGATGATTTTATTAGATAAATCCCCAGGAATGATAGTTTCAGATGGATTAGCTTTATCGACCGTTACTAATCCACGTTTTATGAAATACGCCCCTGAAATAGAAATGCAAATGAAGTTTAATAGTTTTCGTAGTTATATCTCGAATATGAAAGATAATTATAGGGATATGTTACCTTTATTTTTTAATTGAACTAGCGGGAATCCATTACTAGCAACCAACTGTGCAGTCGGTGTTAAAATTATAACTAAAAGGAGTGGATAAGGTCGCTCTAAAAACTTCATAACAACCGCTTTATGTTCTTCCGTAGCCATCATGCGAGACCATTTCTCCGGTTTTAGTTTTAATGTTTTCTGCACAAATGTTCCCAAAAAGTCCATGCGGTTATCTACAGGATTTGGCGGATCCATTATTAATTTTATATGAGAGGATGGTTCAACGCTTCTGCAAGCTTTCAGTTAAGAATTGCAGTGCATTATTTCACCCGTGGAATTGGATTTATCGGAGTCAACCTATCAGAAATTTTGAAATAATATTTCAAACATGTCAAAAAAGCAATACGATTAAAAACCTAAAACCAGTCATGTATCAATTCTGGGTCAGTTAAAATGCATATATTACACAATCACAAAATTACAATACATGACATGACATTTCATTAAGGGAAATGCTTTTCATATAATATATACCACCCCTACAACCTACATAATCTAAGATGTAACCCTAATAAAATAATTTAAAATAATGAACACGTCACTTTCAGCTTTGTCACAACTCACATGTCAAGTTTAGCCCCTATAGTTAATCACCCGTTTAACAATGCTTAATAGTGATGACATGTATTGTTTGAACTCGTGTTCTCGCGTTCGTCCCGACCCGTAACAATTAATTATCCTTTTAAATTGTTACATAATTTTGAACTAATTATATTTCGTACATACCCACAAAACCTTTTCGGTCTTCAAAACTATTCATTCGCATAACACACCCCTTACGTTTCATATGCCGTTTTTTTATACCCTTTAAACATCCAACCGCGAGAACATGTATTTTAACATCGCACTATACATTGCGTTCCAGCCAGGAAAATATGAAAATGCTTCCTTCATATTTTTAAATCGCTTACAACGTTACATATTCAAATACGTTAGCGCGATTATTTTAATGTAAATTCAAATATATACTGCTTGTTTATAACGTAAATTCTGCAAATACTTACATCATTTAAGTAAACATTATATCTGAAAAACAAGTCGCAATAATTTATTCTAAAACACGCGTTCTTTAGAAAACATGAATGTATTTAAATTTGCAACAATTACTTTTATATATAGGGGTTATATTTTAAAACCTAAAGAAAAATGATGTAAATGCACCACCTGAGCCGAGGATCACATACTTATCTAAAGGTAATGTGCCTTGTATTTTTTTATAAATTCATAAATATTAATTTATTTAACTAATTCTTTCTTCTTCTATTTATGAAACTCCGTTAGATTAAAATTTTATAAACCAGTTGAGACAACGCTTGTGCTAGTATTGAATTGAAAATGAACGCAGATTTTCCTACTCGGAGGTCCAGTCACTGAATATATTATTAGCTAATTAAACGTACACGACTGAAGAATGCACATTAGTGTGGTACAAAAAAAGAATGATGATGTAATACTTACGTTGAGTATGCAGCATCTAGTAAATAGTTTGTACTTTGCAAAATGAGATGCTACGCAATGTAAATTTAGGATGTGTGAAATCATATCTTCTAACTATTCAACAATACAAAATGTAGCTCTTAGGGAAAATATATTCACATGTAACTGTGCAGGTTTACAAATGTATGACGTGAATGTATCATTGTACCTAAAATTACAATTTTCCCCTTAAATTAAATTATTTCTTGGTTAATCATTTCTCGGTCATAATTTAATAACAACTAACCACATTGAAAATACTTAATTATTATAGTTATAAATCGATAAAGTCTGCGTGTTAAATCATCAAAACATAACTTAAGTGATAATATCAATAAAACTTACCTTGATTGTATTAGTTGTACAGTTTTGAAAGCATGTCCTTTCAATCCACGTGCGTTTTTTGGTAAACAATTCTCCCTCATAATGAAATAAAAGCGCCGTTTTAGAAATCCCTCTAGTGCCTCTAAAGAGACGAGAAAAAAGTTTCGCTATAAGTTTAGCCCAGCCACAATTATTAAAACACGTAACTTTGATATTAGTAATTGTTTAATACTAATTTTACTGGTATTGATTTTTCTTTGATTACTTTTATGTTATTTAATGTTTGCCATTTCAGTTGGTTTAAAGGACACAGGCACTGCTAGTTCCAGTTTAGAATGTTAGCTAAAGACTGAACTCGCATATATCATGCTACAATCACGTTATTATATTTGCGTGGTCTCATCGTCTTGCAGTCGTACCATGACACCGTCTTCCTTCCCTCTACTAACGACGACATAAATAAAGTTATAATAAAATGTATGAATTCTGCATTGATTTTCTCGTTTACCATGAAAATGACTGAAATATCACTTTTTATGACCAATAAAAACTAGTAATTTTACAAAACTTTTCGAAGAAAGAATTGTATTTTTAAATTGGAAATACGAGAACTGTTTCTCTATGAATGTAAAAATAACTTTGTAGTGTGACTACTATGTTCTAAATATATCGTGCAAGTTAATTACTCAATTGATTGCTTCTAAATTGCACCCCTAATTTTCTTAATTGGTTAAAATCTGAATGTTATGACTAGGAACTAAGTCAATTCCTTGAGTAAGGTCAAAAATTTAAATTAATATTAATATTTTTTTCTTTTTGACATTGAACTCAAAATAGTTTCAATTTTTATTTTAACAATAAATTATTTGAAAGGCAATTTTAGGAAAAAATGTACAAACGTAATGTTAATTTAACTAATCTCAAATCACTATTTGTCAAAAATTGATTTGATTTGGTTAAAATATTTTATACTTGATACATTTAAACATAATGTACTTTTTCAGAATTCTAAGAATGTATTTGTGAATATATATATATATATATCTATATATA
>JAODAH020000449.1:0-13982 GCA_027574865.2 Coproporus ventriculus | reverse complement strand
TCATTCTTCATTGTTAAAATTGTAGTGGCACAGAGAGATATAAATCAGTAACAGTCCGACATCTGGAATTTTTTCATTGAAAATTACTTGAATTGTAAGAATTAAATTAAAATTAGTTTTCTTAGTGCTTTAGGAATTTTATTCTTAATGAAAATATTGTTTTTTTGCATGCTGTAATCGTTTTTGAACGGAAAGAAAATAAGTATGAAGCAAGGAATATTATAATTTTGTTAAATTTTCATAAATTTTTTAAAATGAAAATTTTCAGAGATTAAATTTGGGAAGATCTAAAATATTGAAAAAAAAGTTCGGGACCAAGTGGCAATAAATAGAAAAACCTTTTAAGATTCAGAAATTGAAGAAAAACGGCAAATGGCTAATGTTTATAGTTGCAGACAAGACAGAAAAATAATAAAACCGAATTAAAATATTTTACTGCCAGTTGGCGAACATGCGCCCCGCGTTTTCTTCCAATAAAGATTTATCTCTCGTCCCTTGTGAAACAAAAAATAAACCAAATAAAAAATTACCGCATAGTTTTTAGTCTCGTGGCACTAGCAGTCCCGCAATTATTAATTAAAAATGTGAGGGAGTTCAACGTATAATCGGCTGCTCCCTAGATAGAGAATCCCCTGGACACTTAAACAATTTCCATCCTACTAATGGTAGAAGCAAAGTTCAAAACTTTTTTTTAACTAAATAAAGCGGCGAACGTGTAATATAAATTTTAATTTAAAAAAAGTTAATAAACAAACAATTTTGTAATAATGGAAAAAAAATGAGTAATGTATAAGGTATTTATAGATGGCGGTAGAAACTTAATTTCATTCGAACTTTAAATACCAGTATATCGAAAGAGTGAATAAAATTGTTTATAATATACTACCATTAAGTAAGACTGAGATACAACTATTAAAGCACTAACTAAAAAAGAAATAATTTTCACGTTTTGAACGTGAAAATTAAATCTTCAAAGGTTTGTAAATTTGAGATAGTTCAAAGACTTAATTCATTAAATAGATAGCAACGCAAAAACTTTCTTAGAATTTGATAATGTTAATGCATTTTCCTGGAATTATTATTAGGGAAACGTAACGTTCTATTTGAATACTGTGAGAACTGATTTGAAAGAGAAAAGATATGCACTAGTGCTAGTGTTCGCCTCGTTTAACGTAAATTGCAATGTTAATGTTATTATATTCTGGAATAAGAGGGCGCTTTAACCACACTTTGATGATGTAGATCGGAACTTTATATACAAGAATTAATAACCGGGTACATTATACATATATGGTATGTATTCACTTGCAAAATCATTTCCGTTTTAGAAAGAAAAAATCTAGGCCGATATGTTATGGATTTTTTGTTAATGGAATATTTATAAATTACAAAAAAATAAATATATTTACTAAATATTAAAATCCTTGTGCAACGAAATTTTTTTTTTCCCCAGAGATGTTATATTAAAAATTTCTTTTGATTATATTACTAATTAAATGAAGATTTTCTTTTAAATTAAGTTAAAATTAATTAATAAGATTTACCCAAATTATTTACATATCATTTAAACGAGAGGAGGGAATGATTTGACCCTTTCAAAACTAGTAGCCTACCACATTTTAAATGGCCATTAATGGGAAAGTTTTGGCGTGCCCTTTAACGCCATTCATTCCCTAACATTTCAAGAGGTGGAATTTATGAATAATTAGTAGTTGTTTACAAAACTATTCCGTCCCTTTCGAAATACTTAAACATCAGAAATCATTCCATATTAATGTTATTTTGCACTAAATTCTTTTATTTTTTACTCGCGTGACAATATTAATTGTACCTGCCCGTTCTTATCGTTGATCTACAAAAAAATTATACAACATGCATCTACATCATATTAATGATATGCAATTGGTGGAAATTATCAGCTCATTTTCTTTTCAAATTCTATGTGCAATGAACTATTTGCATAAATAATCTTATCAGATTGCGTATAATTTATTCATGGCGGTCTTCTTAAGAATCGTCTGTTATTAAATGTTTTTAGTGACATGGTAATAGCACAAGTAACATCATCATCATGAGCAATAAAATTAAAAATTCCCAGTTTGTAGTACATAAAAAAAAACAATTATGCCAGTCGCTATAGAAGCACATAATTACCAATTTGTTAATAACGCATAGAAAATAATGCGATATTTCAATAGAAATAGTTTTCTTAATTTTTAACTCATAATTAGTGGGAGGAAGATACAATGATTTGGGGTTTAATTAGTTAGAAAAAGATGGAGCGATAGAAGGTTGGAAATTTGATCATTTTTTTTTAAGTTTCTGGTTATAATAAGGGGAAGGAATGTGGGTAGAATATTAGATTGAAGTGATGAAAATTAGAAATTTCGTGATTTTCATCAATTTTTAAAACTTTTGAACACCGTTCATAAGATTTTTATGAAATTTTGTTGATATTAATGGATAAGTTTATTAGGAAATTCTGAAGGTTTCAGAAAAAAATAAATTTGGAAAGATAAATTTTTTTTTTGAATTTATATAAGATTCCTATGGCATTTTTCTGAATTACTTTTGTTTATACATTGAAGTTACTATTTTGATATATACAATGTAATATTGTTATAATTTATTTTATAAATGAAATAATAATTTTCATTAGGTTAATTAAAAGAAGGAAAACCCAATTAGCATGTGCACGTGAGTGTAGGAAATTTATGGTGGAAATAGGTCGAACTGGAATAACAGTAGTGGTGTATGTTTTTGTAATTTCGAGTTGCCCTTCTGTGTGTGCAAAGCAAACTGTTACTTAACACTTTCAGAGAGTTAATTATAAGGTGGTGGGTTTGTTCACGCGCCTGAATGAGAATGAAATTCGAAATAATTTTCTAGCAAGTTGAACATTAAACACATTTTCTGCACAGATCTAAAATTCAACAGAAATGTTAACATTTTGAGAAACAAAAATTTAAATTATTTTTTTTCTTGTAAAATTGTAATTTTAATATTTATTCTTAATGTTAAAGCGATGCAAAACTAAAGCATCTTATTTTTTTTATGTCGTCTTCCATACAGTAACACTATGCAACTCGTGTTTCATCAAGTTTACAATAGAGCAAGAAAATGATTTGTGATGTGAATATAAATATATAAGAGGGGTTCACTTTATTGCGATTGCAGCGAAATATATTGGCATTTTTTTAAAATAAACTAATACAACGATTCCTCTCAACATATCGCATTCATTGAGAAAAATAAAACAATTTTACAAAAAATGAGTTCCAAGGTGTTGGTGTGTGATTGACGATTTATATGCTGTTTAAATTTTTCTATTAAAAGCTTATAAATATATTTTGTTTTTGTTTTATCGAGTGTTGAAAGAAAGGACAATAGAAGGTGATATCAATCAAGGGGTAGATAATTAATCACCCAGCGGGCATTAACAAGGGCTGCCAGTATATTGAAAATAATTTGTCCTTCGCATTTGATTCTGTTTACATCCGGCTAACATTTATTTCTCTTATATTATTAACAAAAACTATTCTTGTGAATGTGTCAGGGATGTAGCGCCTACAATTTTTGGCACACACAGCACAAGGAAATTTTTTTGATAGTCAATTTATTTTCTTTGTATTTTTAACATCACAATTTTTCGCTAGGTAATAAAATTAAATATCTTAGAAAACACGCCAATTTAACTTTTTAATCAAGTTTATTTACAAAATCATATAATCAAAAAAGTAAATTTTTGACGAATAATGTTACTTATAAATTAATTAAAAAAGATATAGGGACTAAAGGATAACGGATTAGTAGAAATAAGAGACTGAATAATTCCGGGATGTTTGTTCTGAATAGCGAGAGACAGAATATTTTCTTCCTTATTAATATTTTAAAACTATACACGTTTACAGTTCACACATATCATAATAAAGTTTTTATCACAATAATAAATGTAAGTGCATATCTGGTTTTTAGGAAAATCTCTATAATTTAATAAATTGGAAATTAATAAAGAAATAAATTATGGGAAAATCATGTGCCTTTATTTTGTTATTATTCTAATAAATCAATCAATAAATATCTCAAGGTAAAGAGTTAATATTTAACACGTCATTATTATTTTTTATTTATAATAAATAATTATATATAAATTCTCTTTCTTGTTTCCACTTTTTTTCCATGAAGTGCCAAGTCCATTTAATTTTGTATGATTTGGATTATGGACCTTCCGAACGAGTGTGAAGTAGCGGTTTACATGCATGTTGTAAAATGGGGTAGATAAGGGATGGAATTGGGTTGTATATAAAATCCCCAAAAGCGGGATTAAATTGGGGATATATAGAACTGAACTAAACATACAAACATACACATAAACACACGCAACATACTTTAACTTGTATAGAAAAGTTTTGTATGTAATTGGGAAAGTTTTACCACTTGAAACACTAAGGCAAAATGGTAAACCAAACTCTTATTGCAATTTACTACAAGTATGGATTCACTTCAATAAAAATGATTTTAAAAAAAATTAGTTCTCAGTTTTCGAATCATAAATATTAGATAATCAGATTTATTCTTTACTAGGAACATTCCTATACGAATCAATTTCTTTTAAGTTTTGTAGCACAACTGCTAACACACAATATAAAATCATATTCAGATCATATCCACTTAATTCAACAACCAAGCCCATTAAATGATATTTAATAATCGATTTAGTTGGTGAAAAGCTGTATCCAACCATTCACCTCAATAATGATAATTTATTTAAACTGCCCGGAAATATGTATTTTGTTGTATATGAAAATTATAAAAGCCCTAAATTGGTGTGTTATTAATCATTAAATTAGATTTGTAAAAACTATTATTTGACTTTTGCAATATGAATTGCAGTAATTCAGCCATAATTAATGTAATCATTGAAAAACCGGCAATTAATTTATTCCAATTAACCCCAAATAACCAATTATTTCATCTCTAATAAAACAGCATAACCTTTAATTATAATAAATGAACATTGATGATCACTTTGCATTTTATAAAATTCAGGATAAATGATGAAATATTAAACGCTGGAATGTGGTTAAATGATATAATGTATAACTTTTCCGCATAGTTTAAAACAAATCCGATAAAAGTGCATACAAAATATAAATTATTTTATTTATTTGTTTCAGGTGAGTCATTTTTTAATGCAGTTTTTTTATGATTGTCATTTATTATTCAGGTAAGTGCATAGTACAAAAATAATTCTGAACCTTTAGAATCTCTACAATTATTTTCTTTATCAGTAATGAAAGGAAAAGAATATAATTAACGAGCTGCATTCTAAGAATTCAACAATAAAATAAAATAATATCAGCGCAGTAAACATCATTAACGTTTTCTTTCTTCTATTTTCATTTGTGTGGGTCGCTTCTCTGTTTTAAAAATAAAAATAAATCACAGATACATCATCACTTCTAGGATATTGCTGTTATTGGAACAAAATTGCGGAAAAAGTTAAAAAAAAATGTTTGAACCTCAAAAATATCTTCGTTTCTAATCTTTTTATTATTAATTTATATTGGAGAATAATGTTGTAACATTTTAAAATTTGAATTCCGACCTCCTCCGCACATTCCCTAACTTTCCTTATAAATTGATATTATTTTTATAGCGTGATGTAAATTCCTAAAGGCGCCTTACTAAATTGAGAGGGTGTTTTTTTTTTACTCCCCAGTAATGAAATCATTTTAATACATTTCTTCCTCCATTACGCGCACCCTTCCCTTCCTATCCCCTCGTTCGCATTTTTCATTGGAGTGTTAGAAAAGTTATAAAAAATATTATGACTATGTATACAGTTGCAGGCGGGTTTCTTTTCAGCACCTTATTAACATTATGCAGTTTACTGTCGGGACGATTAAGATAGCGAGGGTTACGGCACCCTGCAACTTTTCCCCCAAACCATTTTCCAGAATACTTGTAAGTTAAAAGTTCATCCGATGCATAAATTATAAACGCCGTTTCACACTTCATCTCGTTTAACATTTAATAAAGAGATTACACATTAAAGGGATGGTACTGGCAATGAAATGGGTAAATTGACATCTTCCTTTTGTTTGTTATTCACTTTATTTTTAAAAGCTAGATGATTTAAATTTTAGACGAAATTATAAAAGACTAAAAATGTTGGAAAAAGATAGACAAAAACAATAAAACATATTTGCAACACTAAATAACAATTATAAATTTATCGAGTATCATCAATTATGTCGTACCGATACATGAATTGAGATTAAAGGGGTAATTACAGAGAGAGAGAGAGAGAGAAATAGAGATCTAGGTACAATTCGTTATCTAATGCGCACAAGGTGGGGTTGCATATATGTGCAACACATCATTACTTGCAATGGGGCCCAATACGTGTCCCAATTCATCCCCGCTTGCATGAAAATCGATAATGTAACGTACATTTACCCCGTTTAACGCGCCCTAGACGCATACAGTCCACTCTATACAATCTCACATTTTTTTCCAAACTCCCATTCAACGTTTTAACTAGATTAAAAAGAATTTTATATTCCCCACTCCGTTATTCCAGTTTCACTCATTAATTTAACCGGAGAAAAATCTCGCGGGAGGGTTTCTTTTAATTGGGCGTGAATCTGCCCTAATTCGAAACTAAATGATATTTGAGGATTAGCTTTGGCAAGGGGAGTAACTACCCTCACTTTAATAAAAGAGGGCATTTTGTTGTCCCTTTATAAGCAAATTACAGCGATTCATGTAAGAAGAATGTGCTTAATTGGATGGTTTTTGTTGGTTTTTATTTTAAAATTATTTTCTTTTGTTAGGGCTGGGAAAATGGATTAACTTTATTTTGTGAATGAATTTTGTTTCCACTCTTTTGCTTGTTAGAATGTCAATTTTAATTTTCCTGAATTAGTGGTAATTATGCCCAATATAACATAATTGTATCTCTTAATTCTGCCAAGTGGTTTCAATAAATGGAATTGATCCCGGCGCGTGCACCACAAGAAACAAATGTGTACTACAAAATTATTGCTAAGGCAATAGGTTCTTCGATTGGGACTTTTAATACGATTCTGGGTCTGGGTGTCGGTGACATTTTCCGTTAGTTTGGAATGTTAATCTTAATTTTGACTTCTAATACTTTCGCTCAACCCTAACAGAAAGAACTTGATCAGGCAATGTTGGCTACTTTGAATGCACAAATGTAAAATTGACATTTATTTCAAGAAATTTATTTACATTTTTTCGGTGCAAAATTGATCCCCATAGAGCCAGCGGGGGCCCAATCCAAAACGCTATTTGTACGTTCTAGAACATTATGTTGCGGCGTATCCACCACGCAACATCTATTAATATGTCTATCATAATTAAATTACTTCATATCACATATAGTGTAAATACAAGTAGAATAAATCTTAGCGAATGAAGTGTTTTTGTAACCGATTGTTTTTTAAGAAAATATCGTCTAAGCAAATTGTATCCCTGGTCTGAATAAATTCCCGAAACGGTTGAAAAAAGAAGATTCATAAATACAGAATGAACTTTTTACTCTCAAATCGAAGTGGTTACTTCAAATACTCCCCGCTTACCCTCCCACTTTTATGCTTTTAAAATCCTACCATCTATTTTGAGCATGTTCATCTGATCCGTACTAAATAATTTCTACTCTTAAATTGTTTATTGTGATCGTTCATCAATAGAGGGCGCGGGACATTTAATATTTGATGTGCATTAGATGTAAGAAGCACCATCCAAGATCAATTTCATATCAAATTAATAAGAAACCGGACACCTCCTTGTCGATATTCATTTTTCTATAAGGGCTAGCACCACTCCTTCTCCACCCAATCCTGCTAATTCGACACTTCTCAAGTTTAGTACTTAAAAATTAAATTATCGATTGATAAGTGGGCGGAATCAAGAAAGGGGTTGTATATGTGTTGGGTGGTTTAAATCACGTTGATCTATTTTAAGCTAATATTCTCGGGACAGAGATCTGTAAACAATCTAATTTTATTCGGCAATTATGCTCGGGTTTCAACCCCGAATTACAAGAGAGAATGTAAAGGGGGTGTGTGTCTACACTCCGGATCATTTGATTCCGGGTTAACGAAGATGTTTGCAAGATCCCACTAAATACGTCCTAACGTATGTTATTACTTTATAAGCCTGGAGAGGACGAACGCTGTACAAGATTACAACTTATGGGGTGGGATTTACAAAACAATTCACTTAAATCAGCACATCTTAACGAAAACAAAGAGGTCATTGCTTTTGAGGAAGTATCAACAACATTTTTCCTCAATTTATAAGAAAATGGGTTTTGCTTGTTCGTTTAATTTATTCTTATTCTAAACAATTAATGACCATATTAGAGCGTTGAATACAAATAAATGTAATACCATCATAAATGTAAGTTCGACGATCAGGTATAATTGAATTTTAATTCAAATTGTGCAGATGTTAAAAAATTGGCAACTATGATTGCTAATTTGCAGTATTGTGTTGTATTTAAAAGTTCAAATTATTTGTTATCCTAATGCGTGATAAAGGTTAAAAGTCGATAATATTGCAGTAGGTGACATCAGGTTCAAGTAGTCACGTGCATTGCGAATTGCTTTTGTATTCAATGTAGAATGTTAATGGGGCTGCATGCATACATAAGGAATTAAATTTAAACAATTTGAATTAATTCAAAATTTACGAGTAAAAAACACAAATAACATCAAAAAGAATTTTGGAAAATGTCTAAAAGAAAACTGTAAAATGTAAGAAATCCTTTTAATTAATTATCAAACAAAGATATCAAAATTAATGTATTTAGGAAACATGGCGGAAATTTCAAAAATCTTGAATCATTTCTAAAAATTTTATGATGAATTTTTAAATTGCGATTTACGATTCCCTACAAATAAAATGAACGAAAGTTAAACAACAATTATTAACTTTCTCTCTCTCTCTCTCTCTCTCCGCCATCCACCCCTTCATACCTCCCATGTTTTATTCCTTCGTCGTCAAATGTAACAATAGGCCCGTGTTGCCACCGAAACAATTTACGTTTACATTTTAATTGCGAAACTTTATGAATACACAAAAAAAAGCAGGTAACAGCATGGGACGGGGGCGCAATAGAACTGCGCTCGCATTGATTTAGCCACCCTTTGTGCGATCGATGCCAACAATAAAAACCATTTACACCTTATTGCTTTTAATATTTCATTCCAATCATTTCCCTATTTTAATAAAACTAAAAGGGAAGGGGCGAATTATTTTGTTGTTTAAACATCCCCGTTCTTCTTTTTATATAAAAATAATGATGTATTGTATATTACCCTAGTTTTACTTTTATTGTTTATACTATCAATGTACTTTGTTTATTATTAATAGTAATTGTTGAGTAATGCGTTTAGTTTTTTCAACAGAAACATATACATTCCTAATGAATCAAATGAAAGCTAGATTTTTGAATTTAAGTTTTTTTTTTTGAGATTTGTTTTTCGCAATTTATTAAAGAATATTTATTTAAATATATTTCACCTTTATAATGCTTTACATGTATTCTAATGAACAAAATTAGCAAGATTTTTAAGCCCCAGGATAAATTACGGGCTGATAGGATTACCTTAGCAAGTTACGTAGGTTGTGTACTTTTTTTGACATCTATTTGGCAAAAACTATGGTTGCTAGATGTAAATTTATTCAAAAGAATATTTTAAATGTAGATTTATTTACTTGTAAGTTTTGAAATTGAAATTTGAAAATAAAGTCTTTATATATGTGTAATTGCATATGCATTTGTTTCTGTCCCGTCACCGATAATTCATCGCTGCACAGTACAAACAAAAAGGACTAATGGGGTGGAGGTGGTGGCGGCGTTTCGCTCTATTATTAAGCTGGATCGATGTGCGATTTTCTAAGGGCGTAAGTGTATGAAACGCACATCCACTATATCGAATAGGGCCATCGCGTACCGACATGACCTGGAGGTGGTCGGTTACTACCCCCCTTCATACATTCAATTTTTTTAGTGCGAAACGAACGGGGACAACCAATAAAACGAAACATGCATCATAGAACTTTAAATCGGCATGCATAAATGTTCGCTTCATAAAAATATCGACTAACACATTAACCTAATAATGAATTATGCTGGGAAACCACCCCTTGGAAAAATATGTATTAACTGTAGAGCGATTTAAAATCAATTTACCCTGAAATTACTCTACTTTTTCCACTCGATTACTTACCAATTAATATATAATTGAATCAATTCGCTAGTTTTTAAGAATTACTGAGGTTTTTTTACATATTTAAAGATTAAATCTCAATTCTAATTGAACGTAAAGGAGTAAGTGATACCTGCTAATAATGACGTGTAATGTGCAACCAAAATTATAATGGTAAAATATGATTACTAGTTTTAACAAGAGCAACAAAATGTACCATAAGTCATGCAAATTTTATAATATCTGCATTTTATAATTCATTAAAATAAATACTTCAAAACTAAATTATTACTAATTAATTAAATGAATTTCTTCTACTGTTTTTTTTTCTGCTTTACTTACATATATTTTAAATAATAATTAATCAACAAATAAATTTTAATTTTAATCGGCGATATAGCTTTGGGCTGCGCTGCAAGTGAAAATTCAAAATCAAGATTGATGAGTAGTCAAAATGTAATAAAACTGCTATTTTCTAGATTAAAATAATGTATGTGAGTTTTAACACTCAAGTTTTAATGCAGACAATTAAAACTGTGTCGAAAGTGAAGGATGAAAATATATACTTATTTTGTATTTTATTTAAATGTCATAATTATAACCGCCTTTCGGATATTTTTACTGAATATTTCTGCACAAACAACATTTTTATTATGAAAATGAAAAAGAATTTCAATGTTGGTTCTAGTTCTTTTTTGTATTTGTGTATACAACCGCGTTTTATCTAGTTGTATGTGAAAAATCAATAGGAGAGACAACCAAAAATTACGCTCTCCGGATGCAGCAACGGAAAGATTACGCTCTATAAAGTCACCCCGGAGACCTGCAGGGGGTTGAAATATTAACAGTTTATGCCCAATTTACGAAGGCTGTGCCACCGCCGTGCACCACTCTTTACCGTTGGTACACTCGTAAAGTTCTAGGGAATATTGAGCACATGCAGACAACCTCCTAAAAAATCTAATTTTACTGTGCTCTCTAATTAAATTGTTTAATTGCTTAGAGGAATAAGAAGGATAGATGATGAATGAACCGTTATAATAAAAAATAGAAATTAATAAAATTGCAAAATAAAATATTAAAGTACATTTTTCTGCGATCACTATTAAAAGTGAAACAATGCACATTGTCCAGGGTATGTGACTAATTTTTTACGCACATTGTACTTGATACTTTATCGCAGTCAGAATTTTATTATTATAATTACATCGGCACATAAAAAAAATAAATTAGTGAAGAACCCGAAATCAAACCAATTATAAATCAATATACACTATTTCCAATAAATTTCAGAGTTGTATATTAACTCCTTCAGGGTTGTTCATTTTTTTAAACCCGTTTATCTGTGGTTGAGAGCTTTCATAATATTTGAACCACTGGACCGATTCCCGAGGTAGAAATATCATTTGATTTTTAAACACTTAAATCCGTTATAGGTAATCAGAGATTAAATGCCTTGCATGTATAAAGTTCTTTAGAACAAATTATTCAGCTAAAAGAGATTAGAACAAGGCACAGAGTTGTAACTTATAATATTATTGCATGTATTTAATAATCTAATGTTCATGTTCTATGTTAAACATTAATTTTCTTACATCAAAATATTTTCCATATTCAATAAAAAGTAGAAATAGTTAAAAAATTGTACTAATATTAAAGCTTTGTTGGCATCATGTATTTTATATTTTAAATAAGAAATAAATTATTTTCTTTTCTATTTGTGAAAATCCATTCCTTTCAAAATAATGGAGAAAGGTTAAACAATTTTAATAGTTTCGAAATTCTATTCAGCTACCTTCTGCACTGGAACCGCATCGAAGTTGAGTCATAAAATTTTACAAGCACAGCATATGTTCCAAATGTAAAGGATATTACTTTAATAGACTCACCATGAAAACCACCCTTTAAAGAAAACACCAACATATAAATAAAAAATGTTTATATTTCAAAATTTAGTTAATTAAATTATTTTGCCTTAAAAATTCGACGAATATTTTTTTAATGTGCATTTTTTTCTTCTGAATATATGTGCGTGTGTTATTAGTGTACCCTGGGTGACATTCATGCGATCAATTCGACATATAAACCGTTCGTTCGGTTACAATTCCATGGAATTTATTGCAAACAGGCGAGATTTATAGACGCCACGTACATTTAAGGGTTGTGGTGCTTAATTCAATTCCTTTCGAATAAAACTTACAAAGACGGCGGAATAAAGGGATGAGAAAGAGTATATATACACTTTAAATACAATAAAAGGCAAGAAACTGCATAAAATAAGAAAACGATTATTGACTCAATTGATAAAGAAAAAAGCGCCCGGCGCATCCACCATATTTTTAGAATAGTAGGTTTGTAATAGCAATTTCGTGTTTTGGTACTCTCTGGTACTCTGGTAATTTATGAATGTAAAGCATTGAGGAACAGTTCTGTTGATTTTCCGAATACTTCATATCTCTAAATTTTGGAAGAGGCGATTTCTTAAAATTCTGAAACATGTTATCATAAAAATGATTAATTTTTCTGTGGAATATGGTGTGAAAAATATTGTTTCTCTCCCTTATTCCTCTTACATCTGAAAATTCATTGACCTAAACAAATTCAATTGAATTAAAAGCACCCTATACCCCACCCATCCGATTCAATTCACTTGAAATCTAAATGAGAATCGAAAACTGCCCCCTAATTTAATATTTTCTAGAGCGTACAGTTTCCAAAAATTAATTTCCCACAACTCTCTTAAAACCATATACCAGTTATAAATCCACCCTCCCTAATATAATAACTCATTTTTATCATCCCTTAACCTTCATCTTAATAAATTGAAACCGGCACACATCTCATCCCCGCTATTAACCTTCCATTTCACCCCACAATTTTAAAATAAAATAAAATATAAAAAAATTTCTAGGGCGAGTAAGTAAAAATAATTATATCGGGGGCGGTGATAAATTATGTGATATGAGCCACAATAAAATATCGCATACATCATTTCACCCTTCATATATTATGCAACTCTACTCTCGTGTTTACGTAATTAAAAAAAAGGAGTGAAAAACGCGTTAAGTGCGAAACGGTGGTTAGATTACATTATCACATAAATAAAGCATTTTAATTTTAGTCCGGTAGCGTGACGGGGGTGTACACACCGCAACTATTTTTTAAATCGAATTTATAAAATGGAAAACCACATAAAGTCGAAATATATAAATATGATTATTTAAAAATGTCCGTCTCGTTTTAATTTGCAACATAAAATAATAAATTTTTCATCGCGTACTTAATTTTTAAACAGGTATAATATTTATGGGTACGTGCTTAGCCCCATAAACCATTCCTTAACGATAAATAAAATTTGTAATGGGTCGTGCCGCACTGTAATTCAGCCGTGTTGTTTCTGAATTACACCCGGTTGTATTAATTTTGTTGTAATTCATAATAAATTCCGAACAAAAGGATTAACTAGTGCCAGGGGGAGAAAATTTCCTTCTCCCCTATACATATTAAGAACATTACCACATAATGAGGGTGGATTAGGTGATTGAAGCTCTTATTCCATCCCGAAACGCACAATACAAATCTCAATTATTATAATTATAATTTAAGTTGGTGAACCCATCAGGTGGATGAATTGTTCTGCGTGGATGGTTGAGGGAAGAACAGGGAAGCATACAGGGTTAATCATTATTAAATTCTATAACGGGAGCATTTATATTCAACATAAATAGATTGATTCGA